>JAFFZH010014181.1:0-48077 GCA_018420115.1 Euura saliciscinereae
AAAAAAAAAAAAAAAAAGGCGAGAGAAGACACCGAAAATTGAATCATATCACAACTCACCTGACTCAGGGGTCGAATCCGTTCGTGTATTGACTTTTCCGCCTGTAGAGCCGATGGCGGTGGATGATCAGGGGTCGGTGGTTGAACATAATGCGTCGGGCTAGTGGGAAGCAGCATCTGAACACGTTTTAGTCTCTTGTCGGTGACCTCACGCCCTTCAAGATCGCCCTGGGAGGAGTAGCCGCTCCTTTTATCGTCCAAAAGACTCTCCTGCGACGATTTCAACGTGATAAAAGCGTTGGAGACGAACGTCTGTCCGTTATCAGCGTTAAGACCACCGCCCTCGCTGCAGGGAGACCTGTCCGCGTTCTCGACCTCCATGTTCTCGTAGGCCCTGTCGCAATTCCGTCTGAGCTTCCGTCTCGGATTCTGCGTTTTTATCGGCCTGTTTCCGTACATCGAAGTTATGGCAACGGGCTCGAAATCAGGATCCCGATTGTCGCCGGCACCGACGCTGAATCGAGATTTCATATCGACGTACTGATCAACGCTGCGAGCAACGTGTCGAAGTTGATCGCGTCGCGATTGGAGCTGGTCAAGATCCGCGTGGCTCCTGGCCCCGCTTCGGGCGAGGAATAGATACTCGTAGTTGCTGGGTCCCAGAGTGCAGTCCGCCGATAGTGACATTTGGGTCTGGAGATGAGTCGGAGAAACTGATAGATTTCTACGCGGTGGTTTCTTCGGTGGCGTCGGCTGAAACAGAAGTAGAAAGACAAATTATGGGTGATCGTAAGAGAATAAACGACAACAAGTGGTTTGTATAAAATATTTACCGAAACTTTGCTGTTAGATGCGGGACTGTGAAGGGAACTGGATAACGGCGCCATCGGAAGGTAGATTCCTACACCGGCGTTTGAATCGGCTGGGAGACATCTTCGGTCGCGAGGACTCGGTCCTCCGACACTCGACGACGAGGATACGCTGAGCTGATCGGATTCCCGGCCACAACCGTATCCAGGAAGCGGCAAAGACAGATCTTCGGACATGAAACTCGAGTCCATAAGACTCCGAGGAGGAGGAAGACCCTGGTAGAGACCGTTGTCTGAACCCCTGATTGGAGAGAATAATTCATGACGATTCGTAGTCGGCTCCCAACGTCAGAAAATGTGTAGACAAAACAGCCCAAAAAAGTCATAAGATTTCAATGAAAATTGATGTGCCACGGTTTTTAGGGTCTCTGACTTCAAATCCGGTGTCAGAATAGATACGATCAAGATTGTGAAGGTGAATGGCTACAAATAACCAAGTGGCTACATGACATTTTTTGACTGTAGTATAGCTGATGAGTGTAATATCAAACAATGTGTAATAATTAGGGAGCTGAGTGCCAAAATTTCTATATGATTTGTTCATGGGGCAGACGTGATTAGTATCGATGATTGTACCATAAGAAGCATTAAGGACCGCGTCTGCTGACTTTTTGAGTTACAGCGCTTCAAAAATGTAAAAAAAAAGGTGTGCTAAGTCATGTGTTCACGTCTGCCTCTTGGACTGATGGTCAGAATCATTCAGTATTGATCTGAACCATATAAAAAAATGGCAGCCAGCTCCCTAACTATAAGGTGCAATATAAAATCATACCGTGCAATGTCTTGTTGTATAAGAGTGTTGATGTTGGTGTTGTAATATGGTTTGTCTTCCGGTGTAACTTCGGAGCTCTCGAGTGTGTTAATAGAGTTCAATGTATCGGACATGGACATAATGACGCTGTCAAAAACTGAGCTGAAATCGGATTCTTCGTTCGCGTTCCGTCTCCGGTTCCTCGAGCTCGTACAATCGTCGATTTCATCGCTCAGTTTTCCCTCGCTAAAATTGTAGGTATTCCTCGATTTATAAAATGAGAGAATGTCAAAAAAAAAAAAAAAAAAAAAACAGAAACAGGACCGCGAGACCAGTTCTCTAACTACCGATCGACCCACCAAGCTGTCCAAAAGCCTCTCTTACCACACGACGCTAATTGTCGCCGTTAAACGCTCAAAAGGACCAACAGGTTGGTCGTTCAGAAACTTTCCTGAACAGCCTCGAGTCCCTCGTATGCAAAACCGCCCCGAGGCACTAGACTAGTTTAATCAACGATTCCTCTTTAATTCAACCACATAAAGAATCCTTCCTCAATTCCGTCCTGACCCGGGATTTGAGTCTCGACATTTTAATGAGGCTGGGGTGGCGATGATGGCTACGGTAGCACAGAAACGGTATGGGAATTGCCGTAGGTAAATAAGGGTATAAAAAAAAAAAAAGAACGGAAGCGGGGTGGACGGTACGTAATGTTGAAACTGTACAAGTGGTTATTAGTTTCCTGCTGAGACCAGCTAACATTTACATTGTTTAACGATGAAACCGATTCGGTATTCCGAATCCCGGTCTGGCCGCCTCTACCGCCAACGTCAAACATTGGTCAGAACGCGCGGTAACGGCGACGAAGGGAAAGAGAGAGAGAGAGAGAGGGAGAGTGAGTGAGAGAGAAACCGTTACCGTTCTAGCTGTAACTCCCGAGTAACGTAACGGGTCGCGGGTATGAGGGTGACCCGGGGGCGCGGAGCATGGCGAACGCGGACTCGCAACCATCGCTCGCCTACATCAGGAAAATTAAAGCAACCCAAGCGATGGCTAACGCGGTGGGGCTACACGCCTACACCCCGAAACCCCCAGGACGAACCAACCACCATCACCATCACCATCACCATCACCATCGCCGTCATCGCCATCAGCATCGCCCATTCGCGTATGTTCACCACCAGCTCATTCACTCTCTGATCCTCTATATATCTGTGCTTTTGTTTGCTCGCATCTCCTATATTAAACCGGAGTTCCGTTCTCTATGTACATAGAACTGTTATAACGTCCGACACGCGTGTTTGTATATGTTGTATGTATACACGGAGTGGTCATGCATGTGTTTCTCGTAGATATGTCATGGCGGAGGTATATTTCCTCTCGCTTTTCGTAAAATATTACCCGCAGTTCGTTCCTGTTCGACGTATGAAAATGTGAAAAAAAAAAAAGAGAAAAGAAAAAAAGACATCGTTTCTGGCAAAAGTACTTTTTTTTTTCACAATCGTCAAAATGAAATATGAATATACCAGCGCAGTCATTATTGATACATATTTCGATAAATTGAATGTATTTAAATGGGTTGAAAATGACGCAGAATCGAAGCGAATCCATACAATTAAGAATGGTCGACGGGTTAACTAGGCGAAAATAAACCTTGTGGACGGTGCAAATAGCCCGACACGATACCCGGGTCTTTTGTTTGATCGTTGGTGACAGCGAAATAATTGTTCGCCAATACTGTGTGTCGAAACAAATCGCAATTTCGTCATTTGCCAGCGGGCAGGATGAATAAAAAAAAAAAAAGAATTCGACAATTTTATAATTGGTCATCGATAGAATTCAGAATATCGACGAGTATATACTCACAGTGACATGACTGACATTCCCGAAATACGCCTGTCGTCGTCCCGAGGTTTGTGGTAAAACTGCCATTGCGTGGGCGAGGTACCTTCTGCCGGTGAAAAATCATCACCTGGACGAACGTTCTCGTACGGACTACCGAGAGAACCTGAACCCTGGACGGGTATCGGTGGCAAGTTTTCACTGTCAGCGTCGCTCTCGACACCCGAAGAAGATCTGTGCCCTGAGAAAATAAGGAGAGCTGAGCTCGATACGGTCAATGACTCGTTGAAATAACGTGTCAATTGAATAGCTCGTGAAATGTTGACAGATAAGCGAGAAAATAACTGAAAAAATGAGATAACAAGAAATAACTGAGAGAATGAATGAAATAATTTGAATAAAAAACAAAAATGATGTGTCAATCAAATGTTTAGTTATTTCCCCCCCTCGCAGTCAAGAGGAGGAACTGGACTAAGACGTGTCACAGTCACAGTCCGATCACCGAGGATTCTTACTTTTTATCACTGTGGTAATATCCTGGGTAACGTGAGGTGGAAACTGACTCAGAAGATCGAGAACGGTGTTTTGCCTAGAGTCTCTGATGCCAAGATCGACCCCGCGGTCAAGGAGCGTTCTCACGACTTCCATCTTCCCGCAAAGTGCCGCTTCGTGCATCGCGGTACCAGCCGAGGTCCTTGTGTTAACGTCGACACCCGAAGCCAAGAGGACCTCGACAACGGCTCTGAAACAAGGAGCGACAAAATTCCAATTCGATTGCTGACATGTCGTGGTCTCTCAATTTTTCCCGCCATTTTATTTCGACGTTCTGTTACTTATAGTTAATAAAAATGGTCAAACATTCGGAAGCGCGAAATTTTCAAGCTTCTTCTGTTCCGATTGTTCTACTACTGAGATAAACCAAGTGTCTCGATTATAGGTATAGCAATAGTAATTATGAAGCATCAAATCAGGGGTTCGTTACCTCAGAAATTGGGTAATTTTCAAAGAACCATCAAGTCAAAAGCGTTAGATCAAACTTTGATACATACTTCAAGTTGGAAAAGAGTCGTTATAAAGTATCGTACGAATTTTATTCCATTTTTAGATCGAGGCAAATTGCATTGGAAAAAGACGACAAAAAAAAAACTCTTTGATGAGAATTGTACATGTAAAGAAATAACTAATTAGAAAACTAAATTATCCCACCGCAAAAATCGTACGATACGTAATAGATAATATATTTATAAACATGGCGTCTGAAGTTCTCGTCAATTGGTCCAGTAGTTTTCGAGATTCCATTACCACCACGTAGGACATCTGATTCGTCTCTATTTCTTAACATTTTTCAACAATTTTCATACCAAACACAGTTTCAGAGTATAAAACATCATGTGGTAAAAGTCAAAAGAACTTTTATTCGATACTTTCAACTTTATGCTTCTTTGAATAGTACCATCAAAGTTCGTAGACATCTGAAATATCTGATCCATGGATCTGTTCACAATCTAAATGATGTAGGTAAAAAAAAAATCGTTGCTAATTTTTCCCGAAGGAATAACCGAATTCTAATTCCACGATTCGTGAACGAGGTGAGGTGTACGGATTCGAATAGGTTGGCATAGTTCGGACATTGAACAGTCGAAAAGGGTGAAATTCGCGATCGTGTGCAGTGTGTAACCGTGTACCGTAGTAGTTCTCGACATGGAATCCCGGACCAAATAGGATTCACGTGTGCCTACTGCATTGTTGCCGTTGGGGATGAGAGCAGGGTTGGCGAAGAGGTATATAGGGGTATTTGTCCTGGCTTACCGAGTGCGAGGATATTGAATCCGATAATTGACATTACCCGAACACTCCGGGCTCCGGGCTCTGGGCTCCGGACGATGTGCCAACCGAGGCAATGGAAACGGTCGGTTGCAGCCAGAACCGGTGTACACCATCGGGTGTGGTTTATTTAGGCAAAATCGAAACGATAAAATGTCAGTTTTCGAGTCCAGTGTCGGGGACCGGTGTACCGAACAACGAACAAACCGGACATCACCGTGTACCACCACCTGTATCACGATGTGTGCTATCCTATTAGTGACGGAGCGTTGTTAAAGCGATTATAGAACCGCTGGTTGAACAGAAAAACCCATTGTTATACCGGATTACAAAACACCGAGTTGCATACGCACACTGCGAGCGACAACAGATTTACAAATTCAGTTTCGACTGTTCAAATTATAACCCAATTATTTTCAAAGGTTTATGGGAGATTATACCTGCGGCATCCGGTGAAACGATCATAGCCGATTCTATATACTTGGTACACCCACCGAAACGAGTTGTTACGGAACGAATTAGTCGGTTCTAACAGATCCAACCCCGGGATTACAAATTGACTGCGTTACATATCCAGATACCCAGATATATTCGTTGTACCTGCACTGTAACGATCTATCAGATTCCATTACCGATAATAAAGTGAATAAGAGATACGAGTCTTCGTACACCATTTTTCTGTTTTCAGTTATTTGTAGTCACCCCGAGATTTAGTCGATCTCCACCTTTCGAGGTCCATGGGATCTCCTTCGACTTTGAATTGATTAGATTTTGGCTCTGATCCATTCAGTACTTTTTGAATATCATTTCAATACCAAAATTCCAAATAATACAATCAAAATTACGATATCTTGAAAATGGATCAACAGATTTGGATAAAAATTGGTATTGGGAAGTTTTCCGGGTCACTGACCTCGAGTCGAAGTCATTTTGCAAGATTCACATTAGCGAATCCAATGTCATATCATATGGTGGAAAAACTCTAAAAATATTCAGATTTTGATAAAAATTGGTACCCGTCGACTTTTGGGTCGTTAATAACAAATTTGAACTCAGATTGGCGAAATGCAATTACAGAAGATCCAATATTCTAGTGAAATAATTGGAAAATATTTTGATCTTGAATGAAATTCATACTCCAAATTTTTCTCGGTTGTTCATAACGAACCTGAACTCAGATTTGCGGGATTCGAAACAATTTCATTCGAACTGAATAATAATAATAATAATAATAATAATAATATCTCTCGGCAATAGGCCCATCATTGAACTCAAGATCGACGTTCTTTTCAACTTTTTCAATCAATATTAACAAAATTGACGTTTCTTCTAGCTGTGAAAAGTACGAGACACCTGAATTTTTCTTTTCAAGGGCTTTAGATTCTCATTTTCTATGCACAGTCGAATGTGATCGAAATTGCAGAGGAGTTGACAGAAACCTGTCTGATGTTCTCAGGACGAAATCCATTAATTTTGATAATTGAAATTTTTAAGCAAAGAGTTGATAATGTCAGAGTGTTGGTCCCCACGAGACAAATACGAACGTCGTAATGTTCGTCATAAATCAGCTCAGTATCACGAGTAAAGTGGTTAATATAATTCCCGTAATGGAAAGGTGTTCATTGGTTCGTGAAAATTAACATGCGGAAGCGCCCTGATGCGATCGAATCACGAGTGCAATGGCTGAGTATCAGCCGGGGTATTGGAATAGAATAGTGTGCATGTTGCACACCTTAACCAAGACTCGGGACAACAACACGAGCACCATAGAGCATGTGTGCATTTGGCTGGGTAAATTCAAGTAGAATTCAATGCTCCGTATATCAATTCAGATCTATTGAGGAATCGGATACATCGTTAATTATAGCGACACGCTTCAAAGCTGAAAACTGCTCTTTCCGAAACACCGTGAATAATTATCCCTAATTAAACGTCTGATCGACTCACCTGTGACCGTTTTTAGATGCAAGATGAAGCGGAGTGTGTGGGAATATCAACGAAGATGATGAGCTGCGCAGTGGTTCGATCAGTTCAGGATGGGTCCGAACTAAAACTTCGACAGTCTCCAGTCTGAAGGCAAAAATAAACAAAATTCCATTTTCCACGTAATCATTACTGTCTCTCATTGCAATCTTTCAATTGCGATGCGGTAGAAATGACGAATCATTGAAATACTGAGTCTCTCTTATCTCCGCTACGTACGTATCAGTTTGTTCGGAGTATGACTAAGCGTTCATGATCACAGAGTAAAGAATATATGGACTGAAGAATACACTCACAATCAGAGTACAAAATGTGTTCAAAAGTGTTGATTATTGTCATCGGCGATTGTATCATCATCGCACATATTGAACTTCTGAGAATTCATTACCCTCGCTTATCGCATGACCCACGATGTCCGCGCTTCCTCGTTTTATAACACAGTAGGTAAGTAATTCGAGGTCATTTATTTGATCAAATTATTAAGCTCAATTTAATTTCCTCTTCGTTTAATAGTCGCTAATTTTCAATTGAAAAAAATTTCGCTCATATATAGAAAAAAAAAGAGTATATAAAATTGCGAGAATTATTTAAACCGTGAAACACTTGCGTATCAGATTTCCCACAGAAGCCATTACCGTGCAAAGATGACAAATGCATATATATATGTATGTATACGTGTGAAATAATTTCATCAGAGCGGAATCCGACCCAGAAGTGACTCGTATTTCTCGTTCTTGATAATCCAACAAATAAACAACAAGTACCTGATGCTACATCTTTTTCCTTGTGACGTTCCTCGAAATCTGTTTGACAAAATAAATTGCGTAATCGGATAATGTTCGTAATATTTACCTGCCATATTGCGCCGCGAGATCCAGGGCGGATTCGCCTCGGCTGTTACGGATGCTGGGATCACATCCGTGCTGTAACAACTGTGTCACAACTTCCGTGTGCCCGTACTGGGCCGCGCAGTGAAGAGGAGTCTCATTGTCCTTCGTCTACAAGCACGCAGAATTATGCAATCCGTTATATGACGTACAGTTGATCAAATTTCTAATTTCTCAAAGATCCAAGAACTCGGAAATATGAAAACTCGGAGGACTCACCGCCAAATTGACATTCGGGACTGAAGGACCCTGGCACAGTATCAGTCTGACAATTTCCGCGTTTCCTGCCCATGCGGCAAGATGTAAAGGCGATGATCCCTTGGCGTCAACGACATTCGTCGATGCCTCATATTGCAATAAAATCGTAACCACGTCCCTGCGAAATAAGAAAAACGGATCCAGTTATTATATAATTAATCCGTCTGCATCGAGCGTAATCGGGTCAAGCGACTGACCTGTGTCCGTTAAGAGCGGCGTGGTGAAGAGCCGAATAACCACTCGCATCCTGGACGTTGGCACCAGGTCCTCGTCGTAGGCTGAAAGGAAACGTTTCATTAATTCATCGTCGTAAGTTTCTATTTCATTTGCTCGCAAATTTTTTTCCCATTCAAGTGTATTTCACGTATATCTAAGTTTTTTCTATTGTGGATGAAGAATCTCTTGTTAAAATTCATCGCGATGATAACAATGAGAAAATAATAATGATGAATCGAGGTTAACGTTCGTTGAAAGGGTTCACGTTTTAATCGACCTAAATCCACCCCCGACTTCATCTTCTCTTTTCACAATCCGTCGTTTCTCTGATTACAAAAGACAAAACAAAAAAAAAAGAAAATACATGAACATGCAGAGATAAGAATCGCAAGGACTGATATTTGACCAATGAATCGAGTGAATGAAGACTTCAATCGTTGAATATCAGAGTATTAAAATACATCCGTATGTATGTGTTTAGGCTAACGAAGGAGGTAGAGGTTTCTACCCGGGTTGAACACATGTTCCTCGTTACGTGGCATTGTTGCGTCGATCTCTTTGCTCTTATATATGTATATGCGAATAATATAGAGACTGAATGTGCAAACAAGAGAGACGCGACACACTCGCTCACCACTCTCGCGTTCAAACAACCGTAATATGACTTCCCGAATTTTGTATGTGTGATGTGTGTTGATGTACATCAAAAATCCACACACACACACAAGTATCGTAGTGTAAATAAAGCCCAGGCGTTTACCCGCGGGGATAGAAGCCTGTAACCAATGTTTGCTCATAACTTTTGATCCTCTACAATCTATCCGCTTCTTAGACACGGACCCAATACCAGAGTGGAAATGTAATTGATGAGCGATCGATCCGTCTGTGAAATTGTGTAGAGACTGAGAAGCTTATAATTCAAGATTCACTACGTCCGACCAGGTTTAAACCCTGTTACATTTAATTGATAATAAGGTTAGACTAGATGCTAGATTTCCAAAGTGACACAAACGGTACTAGACAGACATTTGGGTCAGTGGAGTAATTAGTTCGCGGATTTATGACCCGCACGGTTCAAGATCTCTTCTAATATTAACCGAAGGTAACCGGCCATACTCTGTTCTATCTCGATCCAATAAACCCAGAGTTTCTTATATACGTTGGTTTATGCGATATATATAAAATAACGTGAGAGAGAGAAGAAAAGAAGGAAGTGTTTGCTTTAGTCTCGTATCACGTATCTGGGCCGGCAAGATATATAAAAATTGTCTGCCGCAGTTATCCACACACACACACGCACACACACATATGGTATACCAATATAGTACTCGACAGGGCGGTAAAAGGGGATCCGACGACAACGCGATATGTTTGCTGTCGTCAATGTGTCCACTTTATGACAGGCGAGAGAAGAGGCCAACATTATTTAATATTTTGCTACCCGTCACATAATCGGCTTGACAAGCAAATATGGACACAGTACATACTCGTAGGATCTGAGATTATGCACTACTGCAAATATGAAAAAAAAAATAGTCAAGAAAAGTATTTAAAACAAATCAAAAGAAAAACTGAACTTTTGATCTCGTTTTAGAGGATCAGAAACTTCGTCATAATCTTCAAGTCAAATTTGTAAAAGTAGAGTCAAGTAGAGTTCAATCTTGAATTCTTAATCCAATTATAGATTCAAACCTCATCGAGGGGTGAATCACAAGGGAGATCTGGTGTACAGAGAGTAGGAAATTTTGTATTTTCAAAACCTTGAAAATCTGTTATAAGGTTATACAATTCTCGAAATCAATTGAACAACAATGTGTACATATCAATAAACAAAATTAGAAAAAAAAAATAGTTGGGAAGAAACGTTGAGATTTGTTACGTATGATTTAAGGGGGATCTAGAATTGTCAAGAAAAGCTAACGCGTCTTTGTTGCATATTACTTTCCCTAAAACCCTATATAATTATGACCTCGATGATTATGACGTAAGAAACCGGGCCATTTACCCGAGGGGATATCCACTCGTGAAACAGTTGGGACAGCCATCTCTTGAAATACTCATGGAATGCCATGAAATACTCATGAAATACTCATGAAATGATTGTGAAATGTGAAATGGTTGGGACACCACATTTTGAAGTGGTGCATTTACCTCAATTTTAGGGGATTACCATTCCGAAATATCGTGTCTCAACTATTTCACACTATTTCAAAATCCTCCCCACTATAATTCGTCTCTATCAGATAAAATATTCGTCCGGATCTTTCCAACTGTAAACTACTATTACGTGATGTTATCTGCAAGAGATCAAAGAAAAGAAGAAGAAAAAAAACTCGAATACTCGCATCTACAGGAGCATTTGAGAGTTTTTCGAGTAAAGATGAAAAAAAACATGATGAAATGAAGAAGTATATGAGAGAGAGAGAGAGGGAGGAAAAAACAGAACGAGTGGTTTGTTAGGTAGGGTAAAACCGCACTACTACCGCGGGTATGTACATCATTCAGGAAACATTTGAGTATACTACATAATATAAGAGAGACCTTTCGACGGTGGTGGCATTTGTTTTGTAAACCTACGCCCACGCTACCATACACGGGGTAAAATCGGGATGAGGGAATGCCGGGTGACTCTTAAAGCCAACTGGCTTCGTGGACCCTTACCCTTACCCTTACCCTTACCCTTACTCTTGGATAGACAGAAACCCTGAACCGCGGATGACTTTGTACGGTTGGCGTGTATAAGGTAGGTACTTTACACACGACGACCACCCTCGCACCGCGTAATACAGACGGCTATGCTATGTACCGAACGTACCTAAATTCCCATTGCCGGATGAACATATGTGCTTGTCCCCGAGCCAAAGAGATCTTTGGCTCTTTCATTCATCCTATTCATCCAACTTCGTTCCTAACTTCCTTAATTAAACCGGGAAGAAGATTGTCCCTGCAAAAAAGGGCAATGCGCCGGATCCGACTCCGAGTCACCCTACTTTGACAGTTTTTTCTGTTTCTTTTTTTTTTTTTTTTAATTATTTGTTTCAGAGGGAATGAGGCTATGATGAGAATTGACGGCTACTAAACATACAAATTTGCTTTGCTCAAATTACACTGTTAAAAATGATTGTGAATTTACGACACATTTACTACACAAAAGTGGTGCAAAGTTACAATTTTGGCGTGGCAAATTAAATTACTGAGCTTTTCCTCTGACTTTACAATTAAATTTTGGATTTTACGAAACTGGAATGGAAATCCACGAAACCGTGTTTTGAGTTTACTAAATTGTATAGTAAATGTATTGTACATTCTAAATTTACAGCACAGTATTTTGAATTCGATGAATATTCTACTAAATTTACCAAACCCTCGTCTAAGAAAATTAAATTACACTGTGTGGAAATGAAAAATATTGTGTATCAAACACAATTACTATACACGTCTACCAATTTTGCTATATTTTATTTCGAAATTGTATTGCGCATTCCAAATTTACAGCGCAGTATTTTGAATTTGCTGAATATTTTGGTAAAGTTACCAAACTCTCGTCTAACGAAATTCGATTACACTGTGTGGAAATGAAAAATATAGTGAATCAAACGGAATTCCTACACACGTCTATCAATTTTACTATATTCGATTTCGAAATTCCCAAAAGTGAATTCTGATTTAACGCGAGTGATTTTTAATTTCGTAATCAAATTTCGAATTTTACGCAACTTAATTCTAAAATCGCCCCAACGTATTTCGATATTACCGGAAGATTTAATAACCGTAGCATTTTTTAAATATTCCGATTGGCTATTTGCATCTTCTGGATTTTTTTTTTAAATTTGCACGAATCAGTCATGTGTCAAATGTATGCATGTTCGTATGATTATTAGTATGAATATTAATTTCAACAAATAAATAGGAAATTTTTAATTTTACTAATTTTACGTAGTAATCGAATGCATCTCCGGTTGAGCTAACAATTGAAAGGAACTACGTAATATATTAGTATGATAATGTTTTATCAACTGTGTTTCACCATCGATTGTATATCTGTCACATGGAGTCGAGCCTTGTCATGAGTTAGTTTGGCGTAGTAGGTAGGGCGTGCGACTCATAATCCGAGCGAGCGAGCGAACACGGTTCGAATCCCGGTTAGGACAAACAACACAGCGGTGTTTTTTTCCGTCAAAAAATCTGCGTTTTCATATGTTTAGGGTGATCGTAAACTGTCGAAACATCGTTGGCACTCAATAATAATGCCTAAAATTGATTAAAAAAACTTTTTTTTAACATATTTTTGTTTAAGTACAGTGTTAAGATACAGTGCCACAAATTTACTCAACTAGTATAGTAAATTTCAGTGAATTTCCAATAAACACTTTTTACAGTGCAATAAAAATTCTCATACATTCGAACATTGAAATTGCTATTCATCAATTTAATAATGCTAATCCGTTTTATTAAATTACTTCACTCATGGCTGATGACTTTACAACAATAGTATAGTAAATGTGCGAAACAGGACCTCAAAAAATACTAACAAAATGTGTAGTAAATTTAAAATACCGAATCCGAATATTGCTTCCTATACATTTGTTGTAAATTTGCAACAGAAATTTTTAACAGTGTAGACTAGATTTCATTTGGAGATAATTATTTAAAAGACCGATTATCGAGATGAAGGACAAAGACTTTCGGCTGCGGTCTGGGCGTAATATAAACTTTGAGGAAAATACTGTTGCAACGCTGTGAAACTAGGAATATATACTCGCGGTTTCGGTTTGTGGTTATAATTATTGCGTGATTCTGTCGAGTTACAACAGTTGTATTACCCGAGAAAATGTAACCGCTCAAGTATTGAAATACTTCCGAACCCAGATAAACGTACGTTTTATATGTACGGTACGATGAAGGGGTTCCATACTTCTTGAAATTAATGCAATAAAATAAGAAAAATCATACCCTTTGAAATGAAAGGAAAATGAAATGAAAATCTATACACTTGTACGGCTAATTGTAAATTGATAATTAAATATTAATATTTTTCGACACAATTATAATGTGATATGAATTTTGTGTTTAAAATGTGATTGAAATTTATTACATTATGACATTGAATAAACGATATGATCTGCGAAAATGATCCCCAGAGGCTAAATTTTAGTTTAATTAAGGTCATATATTTTTATACACTTCAAAAACTGTTCAGAAAAGATGTAAATTAGGCTTCGAGATCCGGTCTAAATTGAACAAATTTTCCATCCTTTTATGAAATGTCAAAGTGTTCTTCTGATTTTTTTTTTCGGTGACAACTCAAGTAAAAATGAGTCTGAAAAAAATAAATAAATTGTGTGACCATTTCATAGAGGCGCCTCTTTTCGGTTTTTAACAGTTTGAGACTAGGTAATTGTTATTTATCGCATAATAGACACGAAAAAAAAAAGAAATTGTTCTAAAAAATTGTTCGCAAAAAAAAAAATTCAAATTTAAGAAATTATATATTTTTGCTATTTCGATTTCCTTAATTGTAACGAATCCCGAACTGAATCATGAATCGACAATGTTTCAGGTTCATCGACGTATAATTCCTCTTTAAAACAAAAACAAACAAAAAACAAAAAAAAAACGGATGAATTTTCGTACGAAAAATCCTTTTCTCTCTGGTTACCCTTGAAACCAGCAAGAGAACGGGGATAACTGAGAGGGCGCACCAGGGGTTGAGATACGGAGAGGGTGTTCAGGCGTCAATCGATAGCTTCCGCCCTCGCAGAGAGCAAGCAAGCAGGCAAGCAATATATATAGAGAGAGAGAGAAATAATACTGATCCATCTACGAGAGCGACGTGTGCCTAAAGAATTCAAATGCACGTGGCACTCGTTTGAATTTAATTTGTCTTGGGTGTAAAATATTTTACGATCTTCTATAACACCGCCGCTTTATAATATCAAAAGCTCGATTAAAAGTGTGAAAACGCGAATTGGGGGGGGAGGCTTTTATACGATCAAAGGTGGCATCGAAAAGCGACAATAACTCGTCCGTTTCATTGAATGGTGGCCATTTTATTTCTTCTAGGATAAAATTATTCCCATAAAAATAGTAAAAATTAATACAGAAACGTGATGTGGGTTAATTAATTAGGGGTCACACCCTCTGGAGGGTTCTGTATTTGGGACCGAGTTTGACCCACGCGATTTTTGTACCGCGTGCCGGAAATGCTGACCTTCGAATGAATTTATTATTAGAATAAAATTGCACGAATAAAGTAAATGGAATGAAAATTTCAATCGAAATCGTGACTTTGAAAACTCAGGTTAATTGTTTGGACATAAAAAATACATACAAACAATTTCACAACTACTTTCGTATAATAGAAAACCTGCTCGATGGGTGATTCGGTTGAATATACGCAGCCTGAATAAGGATTCACCAGTTTCGTACTCGTCGTCGTTATATTTCACAAAACGGAGAAATTCTCTACCATCTAATTGCTACTTTTTACATATTAAAAAAAATTGTATTCCCATTGAAACTCGATGGACTGTTTTTCTCCGTGATTTTCAGTTTTCGTTCCCGATCGCGTGACCCAATTACACGGTTAATGGCGCGTGTACAAACGAGGTAAAATAATGTCATCACGCATTTGATTCCCTCCACTTTACGCCTCCAAAATATTCCGATGGGATCTATCGAGCCTGATTATAATCTAACGGAAAACTAATCGGATTACAAATTCAAATTCAAACCGACCAACAATTTATCCCGATAACTATTTCAGGTCTTAACCCCGTTCTGGCTGAGGTTATTTCTGAACTCCCCCAGTCGAATCAAAGGTCACCCCACGATTGATAAAACAAGAAAAAAAAAGAAAAAAATTTCGAAGGATATTCGTTAGCTAAGAAAAGACACCTTCATTAGGACAAAAGATAACAAAAAGTCTAATGGAGTCGCCGTCTGAGAGAAAGGGGTGAAATTATATAGAAAAACATGTTTTTTTTTCTCGTTTTTTTATTTCTTTTTAGTACCAGTACAGAGAAGAATTATGGTCTTGGGTAAACATTTCTTTTCTTTTCTTTCCCCCTGGTTCAAGAATCCTTGCTTTCGCGGTTAATACTTACACGTACATTAAACAAAAACGAAAACGACGACGAAGAACAATGGAAAAATAAGAATAAGAAGAAAAATCTCGCGTGAAAACTTCAGAGGCTCGTTTTTCATCCACCCTCAATTTTTTTTTTCTTCTTCTTCTTCTAATACCGTGGACAAAAGTTTGTTCACATGGGTGTGTGTGTGTGTGTGTATTGGTGCTGCAGCAGCAGCGGCGTAACAACGTAAAGAGTAATTTGTTAAAAAGAACTCGTTTGTCGCGATGCACTCGACCCACCCCTCGCAGACTACCTTAATACTCCTTTTAAACCAGCTCGGTGTACTACGCCTATAAAACAACTGCATCACCACCAACGCAACGTGTCAAGTGTCGTTGCAGCTTGTAACAATGCGATAATTGCGAAAGAATTTACCTTCGTTTAATGGTCACGTTATTTTGTTTTATTTTAGAATATACACTTAAATTTTTCTTTGATGTACATTTTATTCATGTATATATGTAATCATTATGGAACGTCTTTTTTTTATTACTCAGGTTTGATGAGGTCAGGATATTTTAGTTGCTGACACAATTTTTTTTTTTAATTTCTTTTTATTACAGAGATTCTGAGGCAATAATATTTATTAATAATAAGTTTGACATTTTTTGTTCACGTATTAAAGAGAATAGCCAAACATTTCAAGCTTCTCCTGAATATAATTAGAAAGTACAGAATTCAGTCTATCATTTTTCTAAAAGCTTGAAAAGCATTCAATTTTCATGATATTCCCAAAAAGATTTTATACGTGGGCCTCATTCCTTCATTTCTAGCTTCAGTTTCATAATTGAATTTACTGTATAATTATTGTGAAATTAGTTATAAAATACAACAAACTTCAAATAAAAATTTGTTACAACTCCTGTAAAGGTTCACTGTAATTGGAAATTTGATTATAAATTAAAATATCATGCTCAACGATACACTCTGCTGCATCCCATCATTTGTAATTTAAATTTACACAAGGTCTCCAAGTATAAGAAATGTGTTGATTCGGAAACATTTCCAACGTCAAGCTTAATTTCTAAACTGATTGTGAATTGGAAGATAAATTTAGAAATTTTGTGTACATAGTACAGAAAGCTCAGAAGTTTTCTTTTCTGTTTGTCTCTGAAATCAGAGTCGATGAATCAAGAAATACGTTGATTCAGAATCTAGATCAACGACGATCCAGCTGCTATTTTCTCTCTAATGCCAGGTGAAAATCGACCTGACGGAGAATCCAGATCCCATATTTCAGAATCTCTACGTGAAACCGACGACGGATGAGAAGCTGAAGAATCCATGACAGAGAACTTTAACGGTAGATAAAATTTTAGTCTCCCAAGTTCAAGTTTAGAGAATCGATAGCCTATTGCGACGTAGATCCCTACAGAAATTAGGTGAACGACGTCCTAAATAGATTCCGTTATTTCTTGCTCTAGAAACAGAGAAAAGAACCGCGTTCCGAGCGATCGTGAGCATCCTACATGAAAACAGAGCCAGTGGCCGGTAGCCAGAAGCCAGTATTCTCAGTATCTCTTATCTAATTTCGACTTTGAACCTCCTCTGACAGGAATAAAAGAGCAGCTGACAACCGAATGACCGACATGAGTCATAACAATTCCCCTGGGAATCCCGCGAAGATGTGAATAACGCAACGCGTGCGATTTACGTGATAAATGAAAATCGATTGATACCTGGCCTCTGTTTATATTATCCAAAGATTCAATATTCAAGGAATGTCAAAAATCCGTTCAATTCAGAGCCAGCGTGGTGAGACTGACAGTCGACGAAGGATTAATTATTTTTCGTTCAAATCGAATGGTTTTTAGGGAAAATTGGGTTGAATACGAGGCACTACGGTGGTTAAAAATAATAATATAGTAAAGGTAGTTGTGACACCCACCTTGCTAGCGGACCACTCCTCTTTGCTCGTTGACCGAGTATTTTTTCAACAACTGTAACATTCCCGCCGCGAGCCGCCTCGAGCAACTCCTGGTCCTTTCCCATTTCCCATTTACACCGATCACTCTGTAACCAACAATCCACTCTAACACAACAAATTTAAATGTTTAACAACGATAAACTAGAATTTCATTGATCCAACGTCGCCATCTTGCCACAGACTGAGGCGTCGACCCGCGCTCTACAGGCCGTACCTCGAACCCTGTGTCTCGCTACTCTCGCTCTCGCTGGCGTTGAGTCTGACTAGGTCTCTGCCTCTCCGCGTATACCGCGAGTCGACTATGCATACGATCGTGTATTGTTTACTATCCTCATAACCTCAACTCGTTATCGAAAAGAAAAAACAAGCGATGAGCTGTCTCGCGGTATTTATCGCGGTCTTGAGTATCGCGTCGCAGTGTTACTCGGTAATCGGAGAGATTGACGTTTTTAGTTTCGGTGAGTCGCCATAACCTCAAAATAATCAGGGCTGCTAGGTCTACTGGTTTGACGGTACCGCTTTTTTCGCGGTTTTTTATAATTAGCCCTGTCAAATATCCTAGTTTTCAGCCTTGCCTATCGATTTACTTCCAATTTATAACGCTTTTGTCTAACTAGCCCCCTCAAATCTACTTGTTTTCACGTTTTCCTACGTTTTTTTTTGCGATTTCTAACACTTCTTTTCTAATTATTCCTCTCAGATGTACTAGTTGGCAGTTTTTCCTACCGCTTTCTACAATTTTCTATCGATTTTTTGTTGCCCCTTAATTTCGTCACAAAGGATGATGTTACGAAAAACGGCATTGACTATATTCGATACTTTCACGATGTTATTTTGGATTAAAAAAAAAAGTTTATATATCTATGTATACGTGATATACATATTTTTCAGAAATATGAGACCAAGTAAAAGAGTATTTTAGATCGAAAATTCAAATTTACCGCCAATTTATTTTCTATGGATGGAACCTGAATATAAAATTAAAGAAAAAAAAAATTGAAATGTAAATATTAAACAAATATAGAAAATTTTCACATCTAGACATCATAATTTCGATATATATCGATTTTTTTATCCCGTAACTGGAGAATTTACCAAAAATCTGTAAATCATTGAGAAATGCTTCGATTAATCGATTATTTTTAGCCAGCAACGAATGCGGGAATGAATGATTATTCGGGGGTTGTTTTCAGACGGTCATACGGCCCGGGTGTCGCTCGCGGGTTACGATATTGATAAAGAAGTAGAACAGGCCTTTAGCGGGGCTGTTACACTTCCCGCTAACAGGACCGTGGGGATCGAGGTCGTCGACGTTCCGGTTGGTCTCGTCGCGTTCGTCGTTGTTCAGGTCCACGCGTATCAGGAGAATGTCACCTTGTCTTACGACGAGGTGCCGAGACCTGGGAGATTCTCGGAGGGCGCTAACACCGGACTCGTTGTTGATGTTGTTGGTGGGAATGACGTGACGAGAACGTACGTCGTCAATGATAATTACCTCAATGACGTTCAAGCGCTCGTTGCCGTTGTTGCTTATAGGGGAAACGGTGAGCGCGAAATTTGAATATTGTTTCATGGGTGGGACGAGGCTTTCGCGAATTCAAGTGATTAATTCTGGATCAATTGATAATTTAGAATTGGAACGGAATTGACACATAATTTAATGAGTTTGAATTCTTCCAGTTTACCGGGTGACTCGTAAACACTTTTTTTTCAGAATTGATTGTTTTTCGACGGTGATCGGAGATAGAAACACGACTTTTGAGTTACAGTTTTAATTGATGCTTCATTAATCTAAATTTTATTATATTTGAAATGAAAGATTGTTTGATATCTTCATATGAACGTTAGAATTTGAAGATTCTCAATTTTTTTACTACATTCAAGCTGTTTTTGCTCAAATTTTTAGTTTGAGTCAACATAGTCTAAACTTGATTTAAAATTCCAATAAGCAGCGGCGATAAAAAAAACACGATGATTTTGTACTGCCCATTGTTGGAATTTGAAAAATTCTTGTAACTGGGAAGAAAATTGAAGGCTATGATTGAATAAAAATGGTGGAATTTTCAAAACTTGAAGAATCAATAAAATGATTGTGCATAAAAGATTTTCAATTATAACGAATAATCCAATTTCCTAAATTTTTCAATCATTAAATACGTTGAATTTTTGTTTTTTCACTGTTCTGTTCTTTGGAATAAATATTTGAACAATTGTCTCGATCACACTGTAGATAACAATTTGAAGCATCGAATAATACATTTAGGTCTGATTTGAAATATCGAAATAGTAATATAGATTTTTTTGAATTTGCGGAAGCGCGCGAATTATGAAATTTCATTAAAATATGGAAATTACATTTTTGCTCTTTAATATAAATGTTCAAACTGCGACAAAATAGTCCATAATCTTCCCTACCTGCGTTTTTATCACTTCGGAAGTCGATTTTGAAAAAAAAAACGTGTTTTTGGGTTTGAAAGTCTCTCCCATCGCCTTGTATACCAACGAATACTGCATCTTTTGTTTTTTCGTCCAGCCCCGGTTCCCGGAGGTTGCAATATGGAATTTAACACGGAAATAGCACCGTATCAAAAATTGAAGATAACCGATGCGACCGTTACGGTCGATACACAGCCGGCCTCAACCCCTAAAAATTCTGAAGCCGTAGTGGCTTGTGAGGGAAACGGTATGCGCCACGAGATGTATCAGTGGTTCTTATCAGAGCAGGATTTCACCGCCGATAATTATTTTTCGTCTATCAAAGACGCGCTGACCGTCGAGGGGATCAGGTCGAGCGGGAGGAAGGTAAGGAGGGTCTAATATCCATGTCTTAATCGAAGAGCTTCACTAATTATTGATTTTTAATTACTAACAACAAAAAAAAAAACGAAAAAATAAAAACGAAAATACACACCGTGCGGGTGACAGATTCCATCTTCTGTATCCGGATCGAAAATGAGACGCGTTTACAGTGCTTATCCGGGTACCGGTTCCCTTTACGCTGCTGTTGCCGTGAATGGCAACTACACGGCTGCCTATGTACCTGCTTTAACATACGCTTGTAGTACCTTGCACTGGACGGACACGTGTCAGGCTCTAAGTACGTGAAAATGTATTATAATCGTGTGAATATGCGACGAGAAATTACATACAAATAACCAGGGTGTCCAACGACGTAGGATTAATTCTTGAAAAAAAATTATAACTGGCTCTGAATCTCTGAAGATTTGGTCAGAAATGTAATCTCGAAATTGAAAAAAAAAAAAAAAAAAAGAAGGCCATTTTAAAACGTGAAGGAACTTTGATCTTCGAAAATTTGTCTTCGCTGGAAAGTAGAAGAATGAAGCTTAAATCAATTTAAAAAAAAATCGTCATTCATTGCTCTGATGATGTGGTTTTTCACTTTTTTCTTTTTTTTTTCTAAGACGTTTAGCCCGAAGGATGAAAAAAGCGATATTCTTACGTGAACCCCAATTTTTGAATGGATAGTGTTTTTTTGTTTGTTCGTACACTGTATACTTTTTACAGTTCGATTGGTATTTTGAAAAAAAAATCAACAATTCACAATAGAATAGAGTAAAATAGAGTAAAAAGATTTTTCAGATTTGTCAGAACCGAAAGCATTTCAGTCTCACTTTTCAGAGAAACAAATTTTTTGAAGATCCATTGACACGTTTGGATTTCATTCACGTTCCAAAATGCTTCAATTCTGAAAAAATGAAAACCCTGACTTGGTAACTGAATAAAAATGAAAGCAATTCTGAATTCAGCGAAAACCAGGCAAAACTGTTTTTCCTATATTCGTTATCTTTTGAACTGAAATAATGAAAAGTATCAGTCTGAAATGCTGAGGAAATGTGTAAACCTCGGATCGTTTGACACCCAATAAACGCATGAATTGATTGATTTTCTCCGATAATATTTTTGTCCCGCTTGAAAAAAAATTATTGTCTAAATAAGAGACCGCATCATTTTTTTTTTTTTTGTTTTCTTCAATTTTCCACATTGCAGATTCTACATTCTCAAAACTTCTATGCGCCGTGACATTGTTCCTCGGATTCTTCACCACATTTCTAGGACACAAATATTTCAAAACTGAAATGTTCCTGCTAGGTTTTTTGTCCGGAGGACTGGTCAGCTACATAATAATCGCAGTTCTCGGTGACTACGGTCCCTCAGGTAACGATATCAACCTTTTATTTTTTGTTTCACTTCCTAAACTTTTTTTGGTACCGAACAACGAAGACGACCCGCCAGCTTCGAAGCGTGTCCGGTTGCCTGCCTCGCGATCCTCCAAGGAGACTTGCTATATTTTCTTTTCCCTTTTTCGTTTCTTTATTTTCCCTTGTTTTTCCCGATATTACTTTTATAGGTCGATGCATGCTTGACAAAGTAGAAAATTACCCCCGTATATACCGAGGTACTTTAGTTGTCGGCATACAACGATCAAGCGGACCGGTAAACCGGGCGTCAAACGCCCCAGGAGTAAAGTCATGGGTGCAGCGAAGGGGTCGCGCGAGCCTCCTCACGACCCTCGAACGACACTTCACTGGACAATATTGCAATCTTGAACCCATAGAGACCCGGGGTAACGGGGGATGATTGTGAGCCCAAAAGAGGCCGAAATTTCATCCCGATATCCTCGATCATATTTCACTACCACTTCTTTGATCAATAGAAATTAATGACAAAAAACTGCTTCGGGGAAATTTCGATAATTAAATTTATACAAATATTGCAATTTGTTAACCAAGAATTATTAGATAGAAAAACTTCGTGTGGTAATCAAAGGAAATTGATTTCATCTTCTTTTGACAATATTTCTGTTCCTGTGGCTCCAAGGAGAAAAATGACCTGAACCAATTTCGTAGCTCTTGAAATTGTCTACAAAAAAGGTTCCGACGGTTTTTCGTGTAGAGGGGCGACGATATGATGATCTCGAATCTAAAAAGACCGGAACTTCTCCTAGCTTCACAACTTCTTTGACTGAAAAAAATTGATACCAAAACTGCTATTTGATATTGAAATTTTGTGACCAGAAAAATCAGTCAGAACATTTAAACACATTGATCATTCGAATGCAGTCGATCAAAGAAACTGTTTTTCGTCTATTTCGTCAATATTTCTGTTTCTGTTGCTCCTAGGAGAAAAATGACCTGAACTAATTTTGTAGCTCTTCAAATCGTCTACAAAAAACGTTTCAATATTTTTTCTCGTAGAGTCGACAGTTCGGAAGATATGTAGGCTGAAATGTCGCTGACACCTGAGGACTGGGTTCCCAGTATATACATAAAATCGAGATCACCTCTCGAATAAAAGAAGAGAAAACTTTCCAATTAAACTATAACATCGATGAATAGAAAAAATAAAAATGTTCAAGGAAACATCGGTGTATCGGTTTTCCTGGGCATAATATTGGGATTCGCATGGCTCGGATTTTGGTGGCTCTACGCAATTCCAGTCCTATCGATACTCCTTGCCACACTGACGTTGGGCTTCTTCTGCGCTAGTATCGCCTACTTCAGTTCACCAGGTACGAAGAAGTTATTCGAATAAAATAATTACACTGTTCAATATGTGCAAATAAAATAAGAACATATTCATACTATACAGATTGATTCATAAATACTCAAATATTATCGCTAGAAAAGAATAGAAACACTCTTCAAACTTCTCCGACAGGATTTAACGCGGGGAGAAAAAAAAATCATCCCCTTCTCTACTCTCTCGATTTTCCTTCACCCCCGCAATACGTTCGCGAAAAGCGAGGGAGAGAAAGTGAGAGAGAGACAAAGTTCTCTATCAACGTTGCTCACTCATGCGAAAACCTCGGCCTCGAATTCGTCCCCTTTTCCCTTCGAACCCCGTTAAAATCACCCTACGTAGGCTGTACCGCGCCGAACCCTCTCCCTCGAAACAGGAGGGGGGGGGGGGGGCACATGGAATATTGTAACTAGCTTGGAAGATTCACATTTACCTAATTGTGTGCCCCCCTCTACCCCCTGTATTTATTTAGCGCAGAATCTATTTGCGGCATATGCCAAACTCGAGGTACATACATAATATGTGGGATATAAACTTTCCTTCGTTACCGCGAGGTCCTCGGGGGCACCGTGATTTACCTTTTTCCATTTTTTGGACACGAAAAAAAAAATTTGCAAGGCAGCAATCGCGCTCACATAAGCGAGGTGGATTAATTTCACAGAATTTAGTCCGGTTCGTGATCAGTTTGAATTTTGATATTGTTATTCAATTTTTATGACACAACAAAGTATACGTACAGTAGCTTGAAATAATTGAATCCTATTTCATCTCGTTCGTTATGGGTCAGTGCAAAAAAGGGTTTGACTGGCGAAAATTGAAAATTATTAAAATAACGAAGGAAAACCCTACTTTTTTTTATTCAGACCAACTTCCAAGCTTTTCAAGAAATTTGAAAATGTCTTTTTTTGCACTGACCACCTCAAATGTTATGAACGAAGTAAAATTTCGATGGTTTATAATTGCTTGAGCAAAAACGATGTCATATAATTTTCGATCTTTTACACTAGCCTTAAATTTTTTTTTCTACCCCAATTGAAAAGGTGAACAAAATTATTGTTTTTTGTACCAACAGATCATAAAACTAAAGAAATATGAATGAATAAAACAACAACAAAAAATCCTAATTGAAAGAAATTTTGAGGAAATTCATTTGAGTCTGTACTTCTCTCACATTAGCACGGATTCGTCCGACATAATTGGGTTGGAAATAAAAGCGAAAACTCCAACCCTCCGTTGATTTAATTGGATATTTTTTTTAGGTTCGTTGATTTAGTCAAGATTTTCTGTATAATTGCTTCTTTTTTTGTTCTTTACTTCTTCTTCTCCTCCCTTTATTCCCTTATTCGAAAATATATGAATAAAGAAAAGACTAGAAATTTGATTTTCCTTCGACAAGGTTCAAGTTTTCATCAACAATTTTTTTTTTCTCCTCATCTCTTTGCGCAATTAAATATAAAACAACTCGAAATAATTAACTCTTATTCCCATTCCTTTTCGTTTCAAGTGATGGTCGAAAAATTGAGAAGCAAAATTGAATATTCCAACAGTTTTGTATCTTCAATTATTTATTTTTCGATTGATTGAAAAAATATTACCTTATAATTTCAGCAATTTTGGACTACTTAAAAAATTGCATGTATCATTTTTCCTTAAAAGCTACTAGAATACGAAATAAAAAATGAAATCTTCAGAAACAAAAACAAGAACGAAACGAAAAAAAAAACTGATCAGATGTATTTTGAATTTTAGCCGGAATATCCTACCTCGAAAACGACACAAACTTCTGGCTAATGTTCTCGCTGATAATCTTGTGCGTACCTCTGACTCTGAGCATAGTACCCGGCGCCAACATAATCTGCTGTGCGATCCTCGGATCGTACGCGGTGGTAATTTCCATCGATCACTACGCGGGGTCCAACCTCAAGTACATAATCGTGAATACCATAAGACGAGCGACGTCGCCGGGGTTCAACGTGGCCGTCGTCTCTCCGCCGTTCCAGGTCAAAGGTAAACGAGCGAAGCAGGGTCATATTTTTGACCGCTATCACTGATTTTTTTGTTTCTACCGGCACACAGATACGTTCCTCACGTTCTTCTGGGCGGCTCTCGCGCTTTCCGGTATCTTCGTTCAGCTCAGACAGAATCGGGGAAAGCCTCCGTTTCCGCCTGGGATGACGATTCCGTCGGGAAGAAATGTGAATCGAAACGGGGAGAGAACACCGCTGCTGGTGGAGTCGAGGATACCGATAGTAACCCTGCGGGAGGACGACGACGTCTTCGACTCGCCGGGCCACAAGTGGTACAATGACTTCGAGAAGATTTTCAAAACCTGCGTCAAACGTTGAATCAAACAACATTGATAATTGTGATATTTTGTAAACTCTGCCTTCTTCTTTAACCCTTGCAGTCCGCAATTTTGGCGAACGAAACGAAAGTCTTCCAAGTTTTGAGAAAATAAAAAGAATATGATTACCGTTCGAAAAAATCTTGTATCTTTGAATCCCATTTTAGAAAAATACTTCTACTGCTACGGAATTGAAATTTCAGAATTTCGGAAACTCGCGTTTTGTTTTTACAGAGAACAGTCTGAGATAAAAAAAAATTCGACATCGTACGGCTCGTAGAGTTCCTTTTGTTTTCATAGGGAAACTCAAAATTGTACCTAATTATCCCAAATTTACCAGACACAGGTAAAGACACGGGTTTTTGCCCGAATTTAAGTCTACCCCAAATTTTTTGTCCACTGATTCAGGACTTTTTTAAGTTTTGATTTTTATCTGAATATACAGGGTGACCCATTTCCTGTGTCGTGAATGGGAGGAGCTCATAGTGGGATAACTTTGAAACGGTCAGATGTAGATTTGATGTCCAAAACACATTCCAAAGCTCCCATCCTCGACACATGAAATGCGCCACCCTGTATAAGTCAAATTTCGAGAGCTTGTGATAAATTACTTATCATCGCAGTTGTATATTTAGTCAAATAATGATTGAAACCCGAATATTAATCGAGCTTTGAGATACAAATCGGTTACTGAAAACCTTGACTTATATTCTCGTGCCGAATGCTGTATTATCTCAAAAGTGTTTAGCCATTGTCAGACACAAAGTGTTTGCGTTTAGGTTATTAGTTCCCTCGGATGCCCGAGGCGAGCTACTCTTTACAACTATGGGGTGGTAAAAAGCGCACCCTTTTACATTCTCGAAGGCTCTAAGCCAGTATACGGCTTGTTTCGTTGCGGTATGATCCCACCGACGTTAACACGTCTTGCATTGTGCCCTCGATAACAATGAGACCTCGGGTATCGTTCCCCGGGGGTAGGGTAGTCGTAGTTCTCTACCGAAGGGGTCGAAGGGGGCAGGGGGATGAGAGTCGTCGAGTGTAACGCGGCAAAACGTTTCAAAAACGTGGCTAAAACGAAACTGGGTGGAGAACCGCGAGTGATTATCCCCAAAAAGTTTCTTGGGCGTGAAACAGGATTAGAAATAGAAATGTATTTCTCAAGTGGAGACCTTAGGGTTTTTACACACATATTATATATGATAGGGATTAAATGTAGAGTATTTAAAATGAATTAATAACATTTATTGAATCGAGACAGTGACACCTAACAATGGTTTTTTTTTTTGTTTTTTTTTATCTATTCACTACTAATTACAATCTTAAGAGGTAATCACAGCAACAATATTATCTCAATATTCACAACACTTACATAGATTACTGCCGCAATAATATATTATCAATCTCGTTAGTAAATTTTATATTTATTTAACGTTATATTGTTTTATTTTATTTTATTTTTTTTGTTATATAACATTATAATAATACTTTCACCCTTTTTTCTTTTTTTTTTATTTTGTTGATTAGATTTTAGTGTGTCATTATCGTGCCGTAAACATCAGTCCACTGGAGACCCTCTCAGAAAAATTGCCTAATTACTAATTTACAAAATCATATGACCGTTTGAATAGATTCTTTTTTTTTTTTTATATATTTCCAGTTGATCGTTATCACGTTTTTGTTTAATACCAATTAGACCTAATGAATCGATGTTTACGGCGTGAGCACAACGAGTATTAATTCATTCAATTCAATTCATCGACCTGTGATCGGGGTGAAAGCGCGATCTAGATATTATATGTATACGCTTTTAAAAGTTATATCGAATAACTTTGTTCTAACCATTTTTTTTGTTTTCATATTTGTTATTTGTTTGTTTGTTTGTTTGTTTGTTTTTTTTTTTTTTTCTTATTTTTTATTTTTTTATTCTTTAATTTTTTTTTTTTTTTTTTTTTTCTATAAATATTATTTCGTAAGGCTTAAATGTACTTTATTTTTTTCATTTATTGTATAGTAATATAAATTTATTTATTTTTTGTTTTTTTTTCTCTTTTGTTCATGGTTTCATTTAATTTCATTATTTTTTCCTGTTATCAATTAACATAATTATTACACTGGTTAATTAGGTATAATATTCTTTCTCAATTTTTTTTCCTTTCCTTTTCTGGTAGACAATTGATGAAAAATTATCACTATCGGTTAATCGATAATTATTTTATGTATCCAAATTAATACAGTCGTTCAAAATGTCAAACAAAAATCGTAATGTAATTAAATTTTCACTACTCAAAAATGAAAGTGAATGGTAGAAAAAATTTTGTAAAAATTGCTAGAGAAGAAAAAAAAAGTTTAACTATCTGGAAACGTATAGGGTATTAAACGGTATAGGTAATATAGAAATGAATGAATCGTTTGAATATACGGTGCGCGTGTAATTATACATAATTACCTATATATGTATATATGAATGTAATACTTCAAATCGCGGCAAAATACGAATCATACGAATCGTCGGATTATTATAACGGGATAAAAAACACTGAATAAATACACAGACTAAGTTTTTCTTTCTTTTTTTTTTCGGGATGTGAAGAATGTTTTTTGTTTTCTATTTTTTTTTAGATCATGCACACCCCCGCAAATCAGGCGGGGGGGGGGGGGGGGGGTAAAACTTTTGGTACTTATATATACAATTGGCAATGTTACTAATTTAATATACACTATATTAATAATCGACTATACCAAAGGTAACAAATGCTATGTTACATTATTTTTATACACAAAATCATTGAAAACTGTTTACTTTTTGTTCTTCATTTTTTTCCTTCGTTATTAATTATTCTTCAACGTAATCAACCGTAACGATAATTAAAAAAAAAATCCTTCTAAACAAAAAATAAAGTGAGCCTTACTCAATAATTGTCAACAATTAATTATAAGATCTTGAAGTACAGTAAAAAAAAAAATTTAACCTTGGTAACTAATTCTGAAGGCAAAATAAAAAATCTGTACTAATTGTTATTCACTCTGTTTTTGTGCGCGATAATATATATACCAAAGAAGTTTATTCCTTATTAAAAACCTACAGTTATTATTTCCTGATAAATTTCAGTGGTAAAAAAGAAGAGCTAATAAATGTTGAAATTTGTTCTTTGTTTTTACTCTGCTCGACCCGGGGGGCGCCTCTCGCTGTACCCGTAGACGAGTCCCCACTCTCACTCGCTACCGTCGGACGTGTGGGTCGAACCAGTAGCCGGAGGACTCGGCTGATGCTGAGGGTGTTGGGAATGTTGAGTATGATGTTGAGGATGGTGATGGTGAGCGTGAGGGTGAGGGTGCGGATGTGGGTGAGGGTGAGGGTGAGGGTGGGGGTGAGGGTGCTGCCCGGTTAGACCAAGGGTTATCAGCGGTCGTGGGACCGGGGCAGCTGGAGGAGGCGGCGGGCTCTCCTGGCCTACGAGAAGACTCGTGGCCGGGAACCCGAAGAGCTGTGATCACTGGAGCCGGGGCCAGTAGTTGCCCGCCAGGTCCGGATTCTGCGACGGTATTTGTACCGGAACTGATACACCGGCCGATATCACACCTGTAATAAAAAAATAAAAAAAAAACGTAAAGGGATTATTTACACTATACACTATGTTTTCATTATTATTATTATTTTTTTTCATTTTCGTCCCTTTTGCATCGCTGATAAATCGCCTCGTGTCCCGGGGGGCGTTGCGTCGGTCGTAAGGGTTGACAAAAATGATCGATGACAGTTATGGACGGCTTGTAACACAGCCTACATCCTCATTGTCTGGGGTCAATGGTGCGCCAAGTATTTCGAACCCATGCATATATACAGTTTACTGTGCAACGCTATAGTTTATGAAGAGGGGCAAAATTTTGTGACTGTAATAAGTAATAACGAGCTGATGGTCCACTGACCAAGAAGAGGTAGTGTTGTAGCGTAACGCGAAGGGTTATCCGAAAATGGGATAGGGGAGGGGAATATTGTCACCGCGAAGGCTGCAAACTCGGTCCGAGTCAAAGACGAGTATTTAAATTCACTAAATAATTAGAGTACTTTTAGTCTTTTTCAATCGAGGTTAGGTTACGAGAATTTTATTGCAACGATATAAGAAAATTTCATGGGCTTCTATAGATTTTCAGAGAATTCCAAAGACTTTTAGGTTGACTATCATTAACTTTCAACTGAGGTCTTGAGATTTTAGTGACTTTTAGATACTTTACATGGGATTTTCCGAATGAATAGCCCCTCAACTGATGCGCGGAGTACAAATATAGTTACTTTCAACGCTTAGGACTCAGAAGTGAGTTTATCCGTACTCTGCACATGCGCACTCGCGGACTCACTCAAGCGTCGGTAAAGAAGTATCGCGAACACTGGCTGAACAGTCACGGTGTCGATCCTCAGCCTAGGCAACCGAGATTGCATTTATTGCTCGCAGGCATTCAGATTTGCATCCAGCAACAATGGATGGCTTCTCGGTTGCGTGTGATCGAATTTGAGAAGATTGTTAGTGCCGTATTATCAGTGATCAAAGTGAGTGAATACTTTTTGACCGATCGTATGTCGCGAATGAAACTTCGGAGACCACAATTTACTGAGCTCGACCCCTTCCATTAACCCCATTTATATTTTTAATTCCATTCTTGGACACCCCGTATAGTTTGTACTATACGAAGGTGTGTCTATACAGCGGGAAGGTAAATCGGATTTAGCTACCCTATGGGCGGAACCGAATTAATCCTAGTCCTGAATCTATTAGAGAGGGGATCACGGCAAGAGTTTAAGTATCAGACTTATTTCTCCTGATTGACGTTACAAGAGACTCGAAAAAAGTAGACACGCGGGGGATCAAGCGATTTTAAAGAACGACTGACGGTGTTTGTTGTTTTATGAGGATTATCTGCATGAGGCTTTTCATGAACCTTTGAGGCATACAATTATTTTCCCTTGAAGATTAATTTCTTAAAAGCTGCAGTATCGTGTAATTCATCTACGCAAAAGAATGTAAATTTTGTAGAAAAAAAAAGATTGGAAACAACCCAGACGGCACAAGACTAAAGGCTTTTTTTGTGATGTCTAGGCAAGTTTTGCGAAATTCAATCAATTCTTCCCATTTTTATCACCGATATCGGAGCGATCAGTTTATATATTTGGTATTTTTGATATCGAATTCTGATGTTCCAAGTAAAACCACGGAATAATATCAATTTCAATTATATTTGTTCAAATTGCGGTTCAAAAAAAAAAAAAAAGAGGAAAAAAGAAGAGCTGCACAAAAAAGCCTCGATTATCTAACAATTTTCCGAAAGGAATTTCAATTATGACCTGCTCAACGGAAAATTCTTATACCTACACGGTCGTCACGAATTTCAATCGTATAAAATGATCATATTTTGTATTATCTGTTAATACTTTTCGAATCAGTCGATGACTTTCACAACTGTAAAGTTTCAAGACTTAGATAAATATCTTCAAAATGCTGAACGAATGTCTTTTTCGAAATTTGTCTGTATCAATAAAATGAATTGAATAAACGGATGAATGTATGCAAGAAGTCGATAATCTTTGACAATTTCGACTTTCAGTGTTTTATTTTACATTGTATCTCTATATTCTTGTCAAATTTGAATCGAATCATCATTTTCCGAGTGTCTTACACGTTCCAAGTTAATTAAATCGGTACCTTCGGCTCGTAAAACCGATTTGGCTATCTAAAACCCAGAATATACAGCGTAGCGAAATGCACATCTAGTCCATAAGAGATAAGAAAGAATAAAACGAGGACACGGTGCAGAATATAAAGAAGATAAAGAAGATTGAAGATCGAAGATCGCGTAAAGAAGCGCGGGAAAGAGCCGAAAATGGATACGCGACGTATACACGTCGAACTCGAACAGACCGCGGTGCGGTATCGGCTGTCGATGTCGATGTCGATGTCGATGTCGGTCCGTCGCGCCTCTTGACTCGTGTTAGTGACCCGTCCCCGTCAGGAAATGGAGAGGACCGAGCGTGTGTGCGTCTGCCCTCTTCCCTCTTCCCTCTTCCCTCGTCCTCCCCCGCCTTTGGCTTCGCACGTTATTGAGCGCTCGCCCAGGCGAGAGGCGAGACCCAGTCCAACCCCAACCAAACCCGATCCAACCCGAGGCTCGAACCGACGGAGGGTTCCGTTCGGTGTGCCGGATCTGGCTAAACGGAGGCTGTGAGAGGGTGCGAGACGCGGGACCGAGAGGAGAAGAGAAACGATGGCGTTGCGGGGGTCGAAGAAGAAAGAGGGGAAAATAGAAAATGGACAAAAAAATAATAAAAAATACCACCGAACATCCCATTCTTCGATTCGCTCGCGGCGTTCTGGGCGAGATTTGTTTTAAAATCCTTTTACAATTCTCGTCCTTCCTCCGGCCCCGTGATGTACCGGAATTTATGCGATGCGGTGGAGCCTAGCCGTGATAATCTCCGAGAGATTTTTTTTATTTTCATTTTTCATATCAAGATTGAAATTATTCGAAAACGAGGAGATACACGCTGCAGCGGAGTAAAAGAACTTTGAATGAGGATGTATGAGAAAATTCATTCATGCGTCACATACGTGTCTCTCAGGGTTTCAATGATCTTTCGACATTTTTGGTTTGATCTATGCAGTTTCGTGTTTAATAATCGCGAAGAAAAGAGAGAAAGATTAACTCCTTCATCATGATAAGCTTCTAGGTTTTAATTGACGGATGGCAAACTTATCGTGATCATTTTATAGATTATTAACAGAAGATCGACGTTCTTTTTCAACTTTTTTTTCATAATTTTACAAGTAACAATTTTTCTTCTTTCTTGAAAAACTTTCTGAAAATAGTTTCGATGGACTTGAAATTTTTACAATAGTTTCACGTCAACACGGACTGAGCTTTTATGCGACAGATTTTTCAATCCGTCATCCCGTTTGCAAAATAGAGGTAAAAACGTTACTTTACCATCGAGAAAAAGTATTTATATATTCGGTAAAATGTTTATAACTTCGCCGAATTTCAATTAATCGAAAATCGCTCGCATAGAAGCTCATTGTCAGCCTATGATGACATGAAAATAATGTGGATATAAAAATTTGAAGTCGATCAGATAAGCAGTTCCGAGGTAATCGTGGTCTCAGTTTTCAACAGTAATTTTTATCCTACAATGCATAATTTTGTATTCAAATTGAAGCCTATAAGTCACGAATTTGTTATCTAGGTAAAAAAAAAGTAACTGCTCGAAACTTCATGTCTGATAGAATAGAAAATTGAAAACTGAGCTTCAATTATTGCGGGAATTGAATAAACGATTCGAAAAAAATGAAAGTAATCGCAGTTTTTAACAGTAATTTTAATGTTACGATGGATAATTTTCTATTCAAATTGAAGCTAAAGTCACGAATTTGTTATCTAGGTAAAAAAAAAGTAACTGCTCAAAACTTCATATCTGATAGAAAATTGAAAACTGAGCTTTAATTATTGCAGGAATTGAATAAACGAAAATGAAAGTGATTCATCATCAAATATGTATAATAAGAGGTAGTTCAGGGTTGCTCAATAACTGGGACATTCACCTCGGTATAAAGGGAACTGAGCTACGGGCAACAAGTACTACTTACTAGTGCAGATGCAGAGCCCATAATGAGCCACCTGTTCTGCTTTGAATAGTTCAGTACAATTTACAATTCGCTATTTGAAATTGGAAAGTGGCAAAGTGAATACGTTGCACAAAGCTAGCTGTGCAGAGATATGGTAAAACGGAAGAATCTCGTGATGTGTGATGAACGAGTGTACATGTAATGTAATAACTGCCATTGGTGGGTATACTTGAATCGCAGCGTTAAAGCCGCGGAGTTTCTATCTAATTAGTATCCACAAACGACTTTAAAAGCTATTTAATATAAAAGCTCCGAATCCCGCACACGTATATAAAACGTCATAAAGCGTACAGGTACTCTATACACATATAACCTTTTGTCGCAATTAAAATTGCATCAATTTCGTGCGCATAACTAGGCCAACGCGTAACGAGCGACGTTTTTATATTCGCATCGTCAAACGAGCGAAAATTTCACTCTTGTGTAAATAATTCAATATTTATTCTCCATATTGTCTTTCACCGGAAAACAATATAATTTAATTATAACCGTATAATGTACGCAAATAGCTGCTGATAGATAATCATTTTTTTTTTCAAAACCGATAATTATTTTCGTATCGATCAGACTGAATATTTGTATTATTGATCAGTTGATCTTAATTTTTTATTATATTTTATATTTTATTAAAAAAGTTGAAATTTTAGAATTTATGATAATTCCATCGCGTTTCGCCGGACCCCAGGATAGTTTTAATTGATCGTTATTCATCGGTATTGGTTCGCCCTCGCGGAATGGTTCTGCGGCGATCGTTAAAATCCTGGTATTCACCGCTAACGGTATACGGTACCTATAGCTATACCCATACCGAGAAGGAGGTAGAAAGTGGATTGTTAATTGGAGTGTGGGAGGGCCCCATTCTCTCTCATTCTTTTCCTCCCCACTCGGTGCCCTCTTCACGCGATTCGTGAACCGGGTTAAGTTTAGTCGGTAGAAAAAAAAGAAGAAAACAATTTTTTTTCTCAAAATCAATACTGATAAAAAAAAAAAAAAAGAAAACCAAAATGGACGTGAAAATCTCGACTCACCGGTCGCCGTCGAGGTCGTTGGCTGATACGTCGCGCTTCCACTCCCCGTCGGTTGTCCTCCAGGGGTTGAAGGGGTTCCCCCGTGCGAGGTGGGTATTCCGCGATGCGGTTGCGAGTGGGACGCCGCGGAATGTGCGTGAGAGTATGACTGGGTTAGGGAGTGAAGTGGCTCGTGGAAAACGTAGGCTGGGTATCCCTCGGCCCTTTGCTGTAGGCAGCTTCCGCCCATAGATCCACCCAGGCTTCCCGACATCGAGCTGAAATTTTATAAACGGAATAAAGCGCGTCGTTTAGACGAACCCTCCGATAATTCAAACCTTCTTCTCCCATCGGAATTCAAAAAATGGTCAGGGAAGTGATTTCTTTTTTTTCCTCACGCGGAAATTTTATAATTTTCTCAGGGAAAAGTCGGGAAAATTTTTTTTTTTTTTTTTTTACTATTTCTATTATCAATTTTTATACGTTTATGCATACCTGTAGGTGTCCGGCATGGTCGCAATCGGTTGCGGAATAGAAGAGTACATGGCGTTGAAACCGGCGTTGAGAGGAAGTCTCGGAGTCGCCGGTGTCGCCGCTGGGGGTGCTGAACCGTTAACACCACCACCGTTTCCGCCACCCACTACCTGGTCGACGGCGGCTCTTCTTTGGTTGCGAAGTTTTTCCTCTCTTCGCCATTTCGCCCTGCGATTACTGAACCATACCTGTTCGGCACACAGAGATTTATTTCTCTAGGTTATTCGGCATGGGTATGATAACGAGAAGATCGGGTATATCGCACGATACTTGCATTCTTCGTCATTCAATTATCACACACACTTCTTTTTCTTTTTTTTAGAGAGATTTTTAAAAAATAAAGGACAACGACCAAAAGGAGAGAATTCTATTTAATTAAGGTTCCAAATTTCGCTTTTTTGGATCTTTTTTTTTTTGTATTTGATTCTATAAGACCCACGAGTTTTGCTTATACCTTCTTTTTCTCATCATACTTCGATGTGTGTTTGAGAGTCCAAACTTGATCTCAAAAATTCGATCTGAATTCTGAAAAATATGTATCTTCCAAGAATCTAATTATATGTATAAGCCGGAAAATTTCCAGCGAGATTTTCAAAATCCACTTAAATAAAAAAAGTAAAAACTGCCAAATGTCATTTTTCATATTTTAGAACGTTTTTCACACGATTTTGGGAAAACATTTCGATTCAAGTTTTTCTTGTCTCAAACTATACAGTAAAGAGGCCTTCTCAAAATGAACAGACAGCTTCTTGATCCGATCAAAATTGTACCGGATATTCATCATTTTTTAGAATAAAATAGCGTTTTTCTGTCTTCATACGTTACTTTTCATGATAACTCGAGTGAAACTAAAGTTATGAAAAAGTTCTCTGTTCATATTGAAAAGGCTTCTTTACTGAACGGTTTGAGACCAGAAAAACTAAAATCGGTCCACCGGTAGATTTTATTTCGTGCATCACATACAGAAAAAAAATTCTTTCTAAAATCATGTGAAAACCATTAAAAAGTATCAAAAATGACTTTCGGTGGTTTTTTACTTTTTTGAAATTTTAAGGTGCCCTTAATGAAGAATAGTTTGTCCTTTTCTGTGTTAAAGCTAGTCTCGAGGAATCCAGAGGGACTGCGAAAAGACGAGAATGTCTCGGGCTCGATTCGATGATTTCGATTGGTCAGTATTGAAATGCGATAATGGTGTGTTTTCGGCGTGAAAGCCGCGCCAGTGGATACCGTTCGGTATAGCCGGCCATTGCGTGAGAGAGATTTGTGCGAGATAACGCGCGGCGCGTCGCGAAATCAGTATAAGCAGAAGCAGAAGCAGATATAGGTGGGAACGAGGGCGAGCAGGGGCCAATCGGAGTAGCGGGTCCCGCGGGATGCTGGGCCGGTTGCCATGGTTGCGTCCGAACCCTCTTAGGCTTTGCCTCGATTCCTCTCGCCGCGAGCCCAAGCACTCGTCCTCTCTCTTCTCTCTTCTCTCTCCGCGGCCCTCTCATCCGTTCCTCCTTTTCTCCCGTTCCGTTCCATTTCCCTCTTCGTCCCGCCGACTCCCGACTCTCGAGCCTCTATCCTTCGGGCTGCCTGCACTTAGCAAGATCAATAACAGCCAACGAAGCTTGAAAACACGCGTCAACAGGGTCTTGGCACTGTTTGTTTGTTTGTTTGTTTGTTTGTTTGTTTGTTTGCCAACTTGCCTTCTATGTTTGTTTACCGCATGGCTATAACTACCATATCAACCGCCACCGCTCGGACCCGCACTTGGAATACGACCACTCGAAATCATACGACTCTCCCTTGTTAACACTCGCGATATCATTTATGATACAGGTAAAGACCCTTCGGCTATCTCGCTGAAAACACTCATCGACTCTACTCCGAAATTGAGGGAAAACATAAACCCGATTTCCACTAATTTTGCACGTGATATTCAAGTTTTCTTTAAAGTCCGAATCACAAGTAAATGACAGACATTTTTCAGAAACTTGACTTTCTCAAACTTCTTACTTCTGCAAATTCAAGTAGCTTCGAATGAATGGAAGAATTTTATGATCATACAGTGAAAAGTGTTTCGAAAGGCACCCTTTTTGCACTGACCTACAATAATTATAATTATTTTTCATCAATTTCTTCTTCTTGATTCCTCGATTGAAAAGAGATCATCCTACTTTCTGAATCATGATCGCTTTCTTTGTCAGTCTTATGAGGATGCACACGTTCATTCACACGTCACACACTCACCTGGATACGTGCCTCGGGCAAGCCGATCTTCTCGGCGAGACGTTCCCGCGCGAAAACATCGGGGTAGTGTGTCCTTTCGAACTCTGAAATAGAAAAGATAAAATGAAGTTGATAAAAAGCTGGTCTAATGGAAATGGGTAAAAATTTCCTTTTTGGATGATTGTCGATCTTTTTTTTTTTTAATCTCTTACCTTTTTCAAGACTGTCTATCTGCTCGTTGCTGAAAGACGTCCTGTTCCGTTGAAGCTTCCTTTTCAACCTTAACCTCAACTGCGAATCTTCGTCACCGGATGAATTGTGCTCGGAATTACCGTCGGAGGTGCTTTCCTGCTGATGAGATAACAGCGAGCCGGTATCTGCGATGATACAAGAAAAAAAGATGCTGATTTGTATTGATCGGTAGCTTCATAATTCCGCATCGTTTTATCACACCGGACTCGTAGGTTTGTACGATTTATGTACATACATACGTGTCGGGTAAACCGAACGTTTTAACGCTCCCTGCAGCGTAATGCGAAAGTCAATAAAACTAGTTCTACATACACGGTGAATGTATGTTTTTGACGGGGTAAATCCTCCGCTAAATTTTACCCACATTCACAATCGGACCCCGATTCGCGTAGAACACTGTAAGCCGATGATTCACGCTGCAATCGCGATACGCGTAATTCCGCCATAATTCGAATCGGACAAATTACAGCAATTAATACTGTACACTTCAGACCTGAATGAATACGTTCATCATTTCCATCAGACTGATATCCCTGAGACGTGTGCGGGACGATCTGAGATTGTTACCCAAAAATGAATAAAAAAAACTGAGTCCATGACGGTGAGGTCTTTCTACGAATTTCTCTCCGATGATCATTTCATCTTCATTCTTACAAGTGACCTCGATCTCAACGTTTCAAGTTTCACCTATGCGCCTCAAATGTCGTCTTCCAAGAGTCAAATCGCATCACATAGTCCGCTAGCTGATCAGAATAACTAGAAACCGAGGAGATCAGGCCACCCTGAACCCAGAATAGTAGCAATAGCCTGAATCTTGCTGAATCAAAGTAGCAAAAAGGCTGAAAGAAACAAGAAAAAAGGCCAGCACAAACGCTAAATAGTCACAATAGCCAAAATAATGATGAATTGAAGTAGGAAAAACGTACAGAGGGAGAAGAAGAAACAGGCCACCTTGAACCTTGAATATACATATAAGAAGCGATGTTGAAGATGCTGAGAAATCAAAGTGAGAAGAAGAAAAATGAAAAACTGCAGTACGATGTCATTTATCGAATAATTTCGGTGGGCTTGCGGATGACGTAGGCAGTCAGAACCCAGAACCCGAATGCTCGGTGGGGTTCCCTGGTCCTGCAGTAACACACGCGCCCCCGTGTGCGCCGGGGCGCGTAGCCTGTCAACCCCCAGTCCCGCGCGATTACCTTCCGCCTCCGCGAACCGAACCCCTCTTGTCGGGTGGTGCGGGGTAGCAGGCACCCCTTCTCGTCAGTTCTGCCCGTACTCCAGGCTTCAGGCTTGGGGCCTGGATATATACTAGAATTCGTACGTCCGGGGCGTCCGTCAGCTGCTTACCGCGTACCAAACTCCCCCTTGACCCGTACCCACTCTCGAATCGCATCCCCATCCCCGAAACAATCCCGATGTATATATAGATATAGATATTTACATTGCAGCAATTTGCGAAAATGGGAACAAAAAAGAAATATCGAATATGGTGAATTTTGATCCATATATATCCAACGGTTTATGCCGTTTATGGGTTACAATATATTTATGAGCTCAGATTCACACACTGGCACTCAAGGACCGTGTACATCTGCACGAATCATCACCTGCCTAAGAGATCCTAACCGCATGACTAACTTTTGGTTATCCTATTAGGAACGAGATGAACCGATTACATGACCCGAAAATGTATGCTTCGTTATTCAACAGACTATAGAACGTCCCTGCGAATTTTCCACAGACTACTTTAAGAGCGTAGTACACATATTATACACCTTGAAACTTTAAAATGAGAGGAAAAATGACAAACTGAACTTTAACTCTTTTCACACAATTGGAACAACCAATTATTTTACGAAAGAGCTCAAGCTGTTCAACAGAACGAACAACAACTTTTTGATATTTGATCAAAGTTAAAGAAGTTATTCACAATTTTCAATTTTCTGCTTCTGAAATAGAGTATCAAAAACACAGAAAACATTTTTTCTTAAAATTTGGAAATCGGACCGGCACCCTCAGAGTTTGAAAATTTGATAGCAGTCCACATATAGACGACAATTTATATTATATTTTTATTCACTCACCGGTTCGTTTGAGCAGAGAATCGTCCCGTCCGTGAAGTTGTCCTCCAGGAAGTAGGGACTGTCCTGATCCAGGAGCCGCTGAGGTTGGTATTCCGGGTGCCAGGGGATGGTGCGGCGGAGTGGCCGAGTACCATGCCGGAGGCCATCCAGCGGCTTGTCCATTGAACATCCTGAGCTTGTCGTAGACGCTCTCGGCGCCTTGATGGGCCTGGACCGCAGCGGCCTGCTGTTCCTTTTGGGACGCCAAATTGCGTAGGACCCTGTTGATCGACGAGACCTGCGTCAAAGGTACAACCTCAGTATTCGTATAATCAATTTTGGTTCATATTTTTGTCATTATTTTCCTGCCTCTGATGCGGAACAGAGATAAAGAGAAAGAGAGAGCGAGAGAGTCGCACAAAGTAAAAAAAACACGAGGTAAAGAGTTCCTCGAACAAAATATACGTGCGCCGTTTCCCTTTGAACCGTGGCGCCAATGCGGAATTTCTTTTAACCCCGTGTGAAAGTGCACCGCGAACCGCCGACTCTCCAATTACTATTATACGTACAAAACGTTCTTCAGATTCCACCCTCGTAATCTTTTAACATTGAACACCGACGGGTTAACGCTGATGGTCGTCTGCCTCCGGAACCGCACTGGTCGCGAATATATCTACAGACTTTATAACGAGCCAAAACCGATTTGAACCAATTGAAAGTTATGATGCACCGTTAGTTATGGATCTGCAGAATTATACTATACGACATCCCGCAGACGCGAAATTCACTTTGGCTGTACCAATCCAAACCCTTCAGACATTGCCAGTACTTCACATCTTACAACGTGATTTATGGCTTGAAACTTTCTCATTGTTTCTTCACAGAGCAGAATTAAAGCAGAGGGAGATATATAATCAGATAATTTGTCGCCTCAGTTCAGTGTTTCAGGATTATTGAGAGCGGGGAAAAATGGACAGGCAAATAAAAAATCGAATCATTCCCAATAAAGTTCGTTGAACGAAAAACATGGTGACCAATTTCCTGGAAAACCGTGAAGAGTCAGGAATTTCTTTCCTACACTGTAAAAAATGTGGTGTTGATTGTGGTTAGAATTCAACACCATTTCATCACAGCGAAGAATTCTAAGTGGTCCACCCCGTTCTGTGTAGAATTACCACCAATCGGTGTTGTTTTTTCTAAATTTACTCTGATTAGTGTTGAATTCGACACCAAACGGGGTATTTTGACTCCAAACGGGGTATTTTGACTCCAAACGGGGTGGACCACTATAGAATCCGCGCATTTTTTACAGTGTACGGTTCAGGAAGTTTGGGCAAATTATAGTTGGAGTTTTCCTTTTTAAGATCGCGAATAATGCTGCCCAATGCAATTTTCCAATTATTCAACTATACTATTGCGAAAAGTTCTAAGTAGCTTTTCTAATATGTGTATATATTTTTTTTTTCTAATGGCAATATATGAATTTATAGTATTTTCAGTACTAACATTTTTGGGGGCCTTAAAATGATTCTATATGAAACCAGGAATTGATGGAATTTTGTTATATCTATCAGCATATCGATGATCCTCTACCCTCAATGAGTAAACTATTCATTGAATTATTTATTTGCCAAAAAATTCAAGATTCTGAAGAATTTTCAAATGCAAATTGATTGGTGACCCCGCGGGAAAGTGAATAGAAAACAAACAAACAAATAAAAAACCGCAGAAAAAAACCACTCTGTGGATATCGAGTGAACCAGAAGGGCCTACGTCTTAATTACGAAACGACGAGTGGCGATTGAAGAGTGGGCGAGCGTTGGCTGTCTGGTATGTACAACGTCAACGAGTATAGGTACAGAGTACCGAGGATGGGTTACGGCTGGACTACTTGAAGTGTATAATGGCGCCAATGGGGTCCCAGAGAAGGTAGAATGGAGGGAAAACGGATAACAAAACGGGTGGGTCCTGCAGGAACGAGAGAGAGAGGGAGAAAAAGAGAGACTCTCCGAGCTCCGGATCCGTGGCTATAACCACCGCGTAGCCGACCGACACACAACGCTTGCGGAGCATCCATGCAGACCATTACGCGGACGGCTGGCCACGAATAATTGTACAACACGGTTAACTGGTCCCATTCAGCCTGATTCCGCCACCGCTGCTACTTTCGACCCGGGACGAGGGATGGGACGCGAGCCCACCGATATATCGAGTCGCGGAGACTCTTTCCCCGATGCCGCCGCGCCGCACCCTCGCGTGCGTTGCGTGCGAGAGACTGGCTGATTGATCGGGGCTCTCCCCAGCAGTCAGATAACGACGGAAGCGCGTGCCATCCTCTCGGCGAATACCCAGAGACTGAGAGACCGAGAGGGAGGGAGGAAGGATGTTTGGAAGACGGTACAAAACCTACGGAGAACAGATTGGACCGATGCGATGGTCGAGGGCAGTGGACAATACAAAGTCCGAGTAATGGACCGATTACCCGACCCACGACTCTCGCCAGGATTCCCCGATCCGATCGTATATTGACGAGATTTTGATTAGGGTCGAGTCGAGTGGATGGATCCGATCGACGAGTGGCACAAGCACCGAGGGAATGCGATTAATTCAGTAACAATATGATATCTGACGGACACTCACACTCGGTATGTTGTCGTTGTTGCACACGCCCTCCTGAAGCAGCCGATCCCTGATCTCCCAGGCGAAGATGGACGGACACTCTCGCTTGTAGTCGGCGATCTTGTTCACCACCGGGGTCGTCGCGACCCTGGGTTTGCTTCCACCGATTGCTCGAGGTTTTATTGAGCCCGTTTCGTAGTACCTGAAGAATAAACGATCGACGGGGTTCAATTGAATGGACGAGAACAGACTAAAAAACTACGAAATATGTGAAGCTCAGTCAACAAAAGCAGCTTCATTGTGACAAAAAATTATCCCAATTCATCTTCGAAATCGTGGCCTTCAGACGCTGCGAAAATTGCCATGGAAAACGGTAACGGTTCGGAGTATCCGAAGAACCGAAACAAGGTGTCATTTTATTCGTAACGCAGAATCCTTTAAGCTGTCATAGCATCGATTTTTGATAGATCAAAATTGGGCCATGATATCATCTTCCTGGTCTTTAGAATTGAACTTCTTCGTCATTTTCGAAGACGTTTTTGCGTGTTTTTCGGAAACTAAAAGTCAGATCGTAAAATCCTGCTATAAAATCTTAGACAACGATGTCATAGAGATAGTGTATAAATTTCAAATCGATCGGATAAACGGTTACGGAGTTAGTATTCATGGTCACCGCTTTTCAGGCTTCATTTCTCTAGGTTTTTTTTCTAACCAGCTACGATTCGACACAAAGTTGTTGTTCAGGTATTTTGAGGAAAAGGTCAGAGCCGACTTACCTTCCGAGAATCTTCGACACGCATCCGTTGCTGACTTGAAGTATCCTGGATATGTCGCAAGGCCGGGCCCCGCTATGGGCCAACTCGACAATCTTCTGCCTCGTTGAATCTGGAAGCGGCCTTCCGTTGACGTAGACACCACCGAGCTGATTGACTCCGCTGTGACCGGCTGCGGAACACCCGAAAATCGAGTTTTGCCCGACCATTGAGCCGCCCCCGAGACCCCCGCCCCCGTGCATCAGGTCCTCTTCTGCAATCAGAATAAACACGAATTATAATTGAGTCAAGGAGCTCAACGAATTCAATTAATATCTCCGCATAATTCTGCATCGAGATTCAGAAGAAACATAGTTTGAGGAATGTTATTCGAATGGCTCTCACGAGGTGGAAACCCACCACGTTAATCGACCAGTTGAAACTCTTTTTATTAAAACTGCAAGAACCCCGTCGTGATTATACGTGTAGGATTTTAATGCCAGAGAGATATTACTCGACCGTACGTCTGCGATGTAACCAGGTTGACATAGGGCGTAACGTGTCCGCGGTAGCGAGGTGACGTCGTAAAAAGGGCCGTTGTAAAAGAAGCGAAGAATGATGATAATAATCAAAGACGCGGAGGAACGGGGACGAGCCGTTATTTTTATTTATAATTTCGCGTTAATCTACGGTACGAACAGGCTGCAAAAGCGCGACTCGTGCCGCAAAGTGAGGTAAAAAGGTTCCACTTCGTTGAGCGTGAAACGGGACACAGATTAAATCCCATCCTAGCACCGCGTCGACGCTCGCCGCCCCAAACAACCCCCTAGGATTCCGTCGACGCGACACACATTCCGCAGTCGGCTGCGCGACATACGGCCTCCGTGAGACCCAAGATTATATCGTCCAATTTTTTTCAGGATTGGTATTCACGTTTTAGAGTACTTCGCGCGTCTGCAGGATCGCATCGGTTTAAATCTAATTAAGCGTCGTTCTATATGCCTACTGGCGTTGCAGAGGGATCGACTGGTGTATTTGCTAAAGTTAAATTAAACCCTGTCCGTTTTACCCGCTGGTCAAGCCTCGACTTTGTGTTATATTTTGTTGAAATTAAACACCGGTAATTAATTGTGCCCGTTCCGGTATATAATTGTGGGAAGGAAACAAGATTTGTTGATGCAATTAATCGCTTCGAGACCATCCGCCATGTTGGAAAACCGAGGGAGAGGGACAGAGGAACCCAGAAACTTTACGATTATTGAGTCCTTTTAGAAATAAGTTACTTGAGATGAGCAGAAATGTATCTTCCGATTAAAAAAAATCTGCAAAAACGATCTTCAGGGTCAAAATATAGACAATACAAAAATGATTTTGATACAATTCGAGAAATCAAAATCAGATGTTAAAAACGAAAGGATCACCAGATTTGTCAAGATAATGACACTCCTAAACTCAATGTCTTCAAATCCATCCGCCATCTTGGAAGACCCAAAATAAGTCGCATGTTCACCTTTTTTAAGTCAGTGCTGAGCAATCAGATTTTCTAGTTACTTTTAGTAGTTTTCGCTCTAAAAATCTGCAAAACTGATTTTTCGGGTCAATAGGTATAATATGAGTAAAAAACAATGAAAAATGATTTCGGCAAAATTTAAGAAACCGAAATCTTTAACATACAAATTTCAAAAACTAAGGAGTCATCAGGTTTTCCAAAGTAATGAAACTCTGCCATTTTTTATACGTTTCTGATGGTCTTGGGCTCATTTTGTTCGCTGGCCAGATTTCCAAACGTTGTTTGACAAAAACATACCAGAAATTGTACAATGCACTAATTGTTGACCATCAGCTGTTGCACCCTTGTCACGTTCCAATCTATATTGTTACCCACTTTTGGGACAACTGGACGCAAATTTTTGTTCAGAAATATTTTCCTTGAACATAATGGATCCGAAAGCATGTAATTGAAACAAAAATACCAGGGTACCACAGTTGAAAAAATTCCGACGAACCCTATCGTTAAAAATTGTTCATATCTGGGTTTAGGTTCTTCGAATTTTCACTATATTGCTGCCAATCGAACAGGTTCTTCGCTACTTGAACACATATTTCGCTGATTTTTAACACCGAAGCTGTACATCCCAAATCCTTAAATGGCGAGTCCGGAATCCCCGAAGAATCGGAAATTGAACTTCGGTTATCCGTCGGGGAGCCCGAGGCATAGTTGAGTACTTGCCGGAATAAAATGGTTAGGAAATTGGTGCTCGCGGAATTCCGGTGCACCCGAGGTTGCAGCGCAGAATTTAGTACGTTCACCCCCCAGAGGAAGACTAAGACCGCGGTTAATTCTCCTCGTTAGCGTTTTATGCACATCTTTTTGAGTAAAACTCACATTCGCTGGTTCAACTGCGCGATTAAAACGCGAACTTGGATTAAACTGTCCCAAACCGCACGTGAGCGGTGGAACGTAATGCCTCAGCCTCAGCCCATACCCAGAAAATATGCAACTCAAAACGCTGATCCTCGTCTTAAAACCGGCTTAAGGACCACTCGCTTAGCCGAAGCTGTTACATTAACGGACCTACGGGCTGGGGATATAGGGGCGCGGTTATGCGTTCGCCTTTGTGCCCAAGATGCGCCCATAGGCCATAGCGAAGCCCCGACGTGGGGTGAAAGAGGAGACAGAAAATTCCCTCATCGTTGCACCAGCCTCCCTTCGACGCTATTTGATTCCAATGACTAGAGAAGGGCCCCGGCGTGGAGCGACGGCTAAAGTCGAACTCTGACGTCACCCGCACGCCCGTGGGGCCTCGGATTACCTACGTCCCAAAGGTCTTTCGGAGGGTTTACATTGTAGAAGGAATCGCGTGGCGCGAGGATATAAGCTTCCTACAGATTCGGCTTCAGCATCAGTAAACTCTCAAAGATTTTTCGAAATGCTAGCATGTATTTGGTCAGTTTCTCGACTAGTACATACTAATTTACAGATTACTATAGCCAGAATCTCTAGCCATAGAAGTTTCTGCGATGATTTAGTCAATTTGAATTCCGCTGCAGTTTTGCATAATTTTATGTCCAGTTTTTCTGGTCAGTTTTAATTTTCGTTCTATTAAAACTGGACGAATTTTTACGAGAATGACAATTGTGGTGTTTCACGTAATTTAATTGGGAAATTATTATTCTTCAGAGAAATCGTTTTATTCTTGAATGAACTGAACCAGTTTTATTGTATTCGAGCTTTACAAAATTGTGTCGTAACATGCAAATCTACGTGAAGATGGTAACTAGAAATTTATATGTACTTCGATTCATTTCTGAAGAGAAAATAAAGACACAATTCACATTTTAGTATTGAAGAGAAAACCTTATACGAATTCGTTTCACAATCTCATTCATAAATATCATCTAAACTTTTGGATCTTTATATTTCTTTGAAAGTTATTTTTCGAAAGAGCTTCCAATCTTTTCAATGTAAAAAAACGTTAATTAATGAGGGTCTCAAAACTCTGGAAGCTCAAGGACAGAATAATATCCTCTCGAAGCGTCCATCTTTTAGAAACTTCAGAAAATAAAAATAAAACGTTTGAGGTTCAGAATTAGAACGAAGTTACTTTAAAAAACTTGACTAATTTGAAGAATTAGATACCTGTTCTAATGGTATTTTAGAAAAATGTACAGAAACTCTGATAAGAATTACAAACCGCGAGTTAAAATTTATGAGACACCCCTGATCTGTAAAAATTTTGGAGAAAACCGTTGCTGGATCTCCTATCCAATCCTCAACGTTATCATTCCTTCATATTCCGTGCAGAATTATACAAACTGGTCTGAAAAGTGTCTTGAAAAAAATTGAATTAAAAAAAAAAAAAACGCGGTATTTTTCCGCATCGTGTTTCTTGCCTCAGAACGTAAAACCGCATAACACGAGGTGTCGAGAAGGGCGCCCGCTCGTCCCCGTCGACGTCGTCGAAAGGGGCGCCGTCGCCCTACAGAAGCCTACCAAAGGCGTGTTGTAGGGTCGACAAGGGCTAACCGCAACCTCGCCTTAACCCGGTATAATAGGTGCACAGTCGCGGGGATATGAACTCTGGCACCTGTACCTGTGCGGCTGTGTAAGAATACCGATGCACCGTGTACCGTGTAGGTATTAGGCTCAACCCATTCGGCTCCGCGATTTGACGTTATTTTCCATACTTAAAACCGAAGCCTTTTTCACACTTCTGCATCGCCGAGGTGCCAACTAACTATCATCCAATTTGATCGAGTCTCGCCTCACGTTATTACCGCGTTACGTATAACAAAATAGAGGTACAATGGCTCCAGGGTTGAATGATATTCCCAAATTGAATTCACAATTGCATCTTGTACACTGTAGTTTTGGAAATTAATTATTCTTCGAACCTCATTCATACCCGACAAGAGATATTTACCTACATAATTCTCATCGGATGCAGATATCCAGACATATCGTTTGTCCGATGTGAAGATACGCACCCATAACACTGCTGATTAATATTGTCTAATTGTAATCCTGATTAACGACGTGAAAAAAAAAGAAGAAAATAAATTCTTGTGCATAAAGACCGAAAAACGGGATAAACGGAGCCAAGCAGTGGCCATATTGGATTTTGTCTACCGACGCAACCCGCGGTACACGTTATACTGCCGACGGCGAACGCGTCCGGCTGGACACGAAATGTCTCCCAGGTTTCTAATCTTTGACGTGTGACGTACCCGCCTACGGGAGGAAGCGGACAGTCGATATAATTATAGCGTTGATTATGGATCATTGCATCAGGATATCGTTAGTTTATTCTTGACCGGTTTTAAACTACGAGACGACGTTATAATTCCGGTATTGCGAATCGACACTGTCGACACTGTCGACACTGACCTTTATGGGGCATCTTCCAGAAGGGTGGTTCGGGGGTGGGAGAGCAAGGATTGGCCACCCCCGCCCCCAACAGCGTCCTGGCCGCGTGCAACGCCGCCGCAGCGGCTTCCCTGCTTCGGGCTGCTGAACCTGGTGGATATTCAGAGACGCCGTCGCCGGCGCCCCCGGTTACAGAACCGCAAGGACGTAACTGAAGGCTGAGTCGACCACCGCCGCCGCCGGCCACGCTAACACAGTGCTGGAAACAGATAATTTCATTTAAATTGCCATCCTTACCCTTTTTTACTCACTATTTTAGCGATATGAACGGTAGAAGTTCACTTTCAAATAGGGAAAACTAGCCAGGGCCCTTCCAGACACCTCAGATGACGTTTCTGCTTTTTCCCGATTGAAAGTAGATTTCTAGTGGGGGCCTAGTGGGGCCCTGGACAGTTTTTCCCGTTTAGAACAGTAGAAGTTGACTTTCAAATGGGGAAAACTATCTAGTGCCCCGCTAGGGCCCTGCTA
>JAFFZH010014185.1:0-15265 GCA_018420115.1 Euura saliciscinereae
GAAACTTGTAGGTACACTCATGACGTAGATATCGGAAGGTAGGTAGGTAGGTGGGTAAGTAAAGTTTATAATAAGAAAGAATGCAGTTTGAGAAGAGGAAGGAAACCCGCATCTATATGTATAAACCATTACGTACAGGTATACCAGATGCATACGTATCTATGGGTATACCTGTATCTGGTTGAGACGTGGAGCCCTCGGGTGTACTATAGCGATGCAGGTGAAGAACCTGGACAGTGTTAGAGGACATCGAGCGCGGACTCACAGAAGAGAGAGGAGCGAGGAGGTATGGGGCATGAGTAAGGCAAGGCAAAGGAGGATCACGCCGAGGAGTCGAGAACGAGAAGCCGGGTTCTCGCCACGTCACGAACCAACGAATGTCGGTCACTGGGCCTCCTCAACGGACAACGCAAATGCCTTGAGGCGGTTTCGGAATGCCATCGAGCCTCGGTGAACTTAATTAACCCACACCTTCTCTGTCACTTTACGATCGTACACAAATTACACATTTTTGTTGCCGATTTTTTGTACAAATTCCTGGTTTTAGGTTCCAAAAACCAACAAAACTGTAGGATATCCAGGTTTTCAGTCTCTTCAATATTTTTTGAAAACCAAAAAAAAATTTGATGAAAAATTAATATCCTCCTAATCCGATTTCTAAGATTTTGCAATTCTTCATGGAAAACAGTTTTTTCTTTATTTTTAGCAATAGAACACACTGTGACACTTTTTATGAAAAAATGTTCACAACTCAAAAAATTTTGTTGTTCTTCATCCAAGTCCAGTGTTTGCTTTTTTGAATCAAAATTTTCGAAATTCTGTGCATTAAAAAAAATGAAACAGAATTTTAGCCAAAAGAATCCGATTTCTGAAAAAATCTTCACAAACTGTAAAATTTCGATATTCTTGCTTTCATGGACAATAAAATTTGATCCTTCCAAATTCACTGTTTTTGTATAAAAATTCCCAAAATTCTGTCAATAGAAAAAAATCGGTTCGAAATTTCGGCCAAAAGAATCAAATTTCCTGAATTTATGCACCGGATGTGTTTGTGAAATAAACGGATTTAGAATTCTTGTGATATTTTGTATGTAGCCTCGGCGCGGCCTCCGTTGGTTCTGTTCGTTTGCGGTCATCCCTCTCGACATGCGGCCGACCACACCAGACGACGGTACAAACTGTATGAGTGTATATAAAGAAATATAAGAAGGGGGTCATCGTGATAGGCTTGGCTTAAATGAACAGGAGGTTTCAGTGGTTCAGTCTTAACTTCGTTACCGAACGGAACCGAGCGCGTTACACCCATCCGCAACGAGTTATCCGAGTTTCTAGTTCCTTTGAGTACGGTTTCTCTAGTTTCTACATATTTTCTCTACGCGAAGAAGAATTCTTTAATTTTATTTCAAATAAACTTTTGAAAACTGATCAAAGACAGAGAAGATAAAGAAAAAAGTCAATTTATAATATGAATCGTTGATCTAATTGTCGTCAAACAGACAAATCGTTTCGTTTTTCCGACCAATCTACGGAAAATTCTTGTGCTTCATTTTTCGGATTACTGAAATCAGAGGTGAGTTGAATTATACTGTCAAAGTTCGTTTTTAATTTTCCTTATTTTCATCGAAAGAGCCAAGATTTTGTTAAAAATCGTTGATCGTTTCGTGAGCATCTGGGTATCGAATATGTAAATCGTCCGAGAGTTAAACAGATCGGAACCGCATCAGCGGTGATCTTGATTCAGGTTTATTGCCCTTGACATCGATTCCGAGAAGAATGATAATGACGATAGATTTGATGCACGAGCGAGTCTTTTTCAACCGATTTTACACACCTAACGATTTTCTTAGCCCCAATTTGGATCGGTTCTTTTCATTGTCGACGATTCATCGATCTTTCGATTACCGTCACGCAATTGTGAACACATTTCTGCCGGTATTTCCCGCTCTCAGGCTTCTAGGTCGAAAATGATCAGAACCAATTATGTAGGCTATCAAATTTCCTACGAAAATCATTCAGGCACTTTTCCGCCTATAATCGACGGTTTAGAAGATATGCACGTTTGGACATTCGGACCTTGAGGCACTTGTACTTGATCCTTATTTCGCCGATATCTCCTCTTCAGTTGCTCTTAGGTAAAAAACTATAGGGATTCATTTTCAAGGTCATAAAATTCCTTACAGAAAAGATCGAAACAGTTTTTCACGTTGAACAGTCAATTGAGAAGATACACGAGCTTGAAAATCAAGACGTCGAGGCAACACTCGTATGGACTTGATCCTTAGTTTGCCAACATCGATATCTTCCTTCCGGTCGCTTCTAGGTAAAAATTGATTTATACTAATTTTGAAGTTCGTAAAATTCCCTACAAGAAAGGTTCAGACACTTTTTCATGTAGAATCGATAGTCTAAAAGATACAGAGTCTCAGAGGTCAGACTCCAACGACACTCACAATAATAGCATCATTGGTCTATATCTCACTTCCGGTTGTTCCTATGAGAAAAATGATTCAGACCAAATTTGAAGCTCTTCAAATTTTCTACAAAAAAGATTCCCACGGTTTTATCCGTATAATGGACGGTTTCAAAGATATATGCATACACAGGCTCGAAAGTATCTATATTGACGTTTTTTAATCGGGATATTGTTGTGCATGAGAAGCTTGTTACATAATTAATTATACAACTCGTATAAATGCAATTATCGTAAAACTACCGGGCTGCACTTCCGGGAAACGGATGTCAGTACACGATGCCCTGTTCTTTGTGCCGAAATATCGTACGGTCACATACAGTACACGTGATACACATGCATAATACACCAGATTATATTTTTGCGGTTTCAACGGATTTCGCATCCTTTTTTTCCGGCGGAAGTTGTGGCAGAAGCCCTAAAAATATATCTACCAAGTCAGAAAGAGACATCTTCTACACACAAAAAAAAAAAAATAAAAAAAAATTTATGTTATGACGCTATTTCCGATGATTTTTATCTTTCATGTGAAAAACGTGAAAGATTTAGAAATTTGAGTGAAGAACTGACAATGAATACAGTTGATTGATGAAGAATATGAGATAAGACTGCGAATCAGGTCAAGATCAAGAATTACTTTTCAACATCCTCTTCGTTGGCTTGCGGTTCGGTTTATATATTCCACACATATTTTTAATACACACACGTAATAATCCGTTAAGCTTAGAGAGTGTGTGTGCGTAAAAGTAAACATGTGTACATGTACTACACAACGACGAACATTAACATACATGCGGATATCATAAACGGAAATCTCGGTCATCGGGTGTATTTTCTCAAGGATCTCAGAGACACACATGGCTTGCATGCATTCGGACTGAGATACTTCATAGCTGATATATGACAACGTCTCAATTTCTTTTATTCCAGTCAGAGGGATATTACCAAATTTTTTTATCCAGTTTTTTTAATTCTGCTGAGTCTTTGAGTCACCTTTGTACTTTTTAAAGAAAGTTCGTATCGTATACTTTAGCCGTACGACAATAGAAAGTTGTTGCGTGGTACCGAGAGACACACGTATGTACGTACTTGGTGACATGACGAGACACCGAGACCCGGAAGGAACTACAAATCACTCATATATTGACCCACATCCGGTCTTACGTGGAGTCACACATCGTTAATTCTTTATCGTAGAAATCTGTAGCCATTGTGCATACGGCGATGATTCAAAGAGGAGAAAACTATGCAAACTTCAAAGAAACCAAAAAAACGAAGGAAATTAAATTTCGTTTCGTAAAAAAGAAAGTACGATCGTAATTTTTGGAAGTGGGCTCCATTACCATTCGTCAACTTGTACTTCGATTCGAAAAATTCTCTGACGTATGGAGGAGAAGTTTCCAAAAATATTTAGGGCAAGCCAAGGAAGTGTGTTTTAATGCGTTATTAACGAGATGCACGCACACACACGTCTGTAATCTCATGTTTACCCACACACAGGCCGGATGTGTTGAATTCCGAAGGTACCTCATTCTATTCAACAACGAACAATCGATTCTTCACGGTTTGAAAATTACGTTACACAAATCGTCGTGCATAATGCATGAGAGAACGATGCGTGTCTCGTATATGTACTGTGCCTACTTTCGAAATACGATTACAACAGTGTGTAGTACGCATAGAGTCTGATGGCATGGGGTGCGCGACGATGACGAAAAAGTTTCAATTGACTGTTCACAGAAAATTATCATCGAGTCTGCATAAAAAATCCCTTGATGTGTCGATGATGCGCGGTGAGCTCTTCAGCGGGGGATATGCCTGCGCCATTGTGTGGGTGTTGTCGACTCTACAAATATTAGCATCGCTTTCACACGGCAATTCTATCGTCGTTAGTGCAGGTGAGAATATTAATTGGGTTATTAAAACTACAGCGAGTGAGTATTCGCTATTTTGCAATTAGAGTACAGCCGAGGACAGCGAAGACTGCCAGGGTTCGCCTGCTCACAGGCAACCCGACCGCCTTTAACCCCTCTTTCGCTGTTCCAGAACATTCGTCGATCCAGGTATCCGGAAGATGCCCGACGTTCCCAGAGCAGAACATCTGCCCATCGAGAGCCCCTTCGTGTAGAACAGAGGCGGAATGTTCCGCCGAAGAAATATGCTGCGATACATCATGCGGTAGAAAATGTGTGGAGGCCGGTTTGACCGGCTGCCAGCAGGTAGCGCTCGCCGCAACGAGACGCTCCAGGGCTCTCGGAACGAATTTTCCGCCCCAGCTCATCCCCAAGTGCAACAACGTCACCGGAGAGTTCGAAGAGGTCCAATGCGATCCTCTGGGCGATTCTTGCTGGTGCGTCGACGCCGTTGGAGGGGAGTTACCCGGCACCCGAGCGCCCAACAGGGACCTGGTTAACTGCAAGAACCCGAAACCATGTCCGGCGCACAGCTGCCGGATGCTGTGTCCGCTTGGATTTGAGGTAATTTTGAGTTCTGGATGAAAACGGAACCGGTATATGATCATGTCATGAGGGACGATCCAACTTGTCAGTCACCGATCCTGACGAAATTCATACTGAGTGTAGGCTATGACTCGAACTTCAACTGGTCGGAGCAGTGAGACCCAATACTCAGCCGTTCGTGGAAAACAATTGGCTGAGTATTGGGTCTCACTGCATTGACCAGTTGAGGTCCAAGTCATAACCTAGACTTGCCATAAATTTCGTTCGAATTGGTCAACGACAAGTTGTATGTGTAAAAAATGATCCTCTTCTTTCAGGTCGATCGAAAGTCCGGCTGCCAAAGATGCGAATGTCGCGATCCTTGCCGCGGGGTGACTTGCCCGGGACCGAACCAGGCGTGCGTCTTGACGGACGCGCCGTGCACGAAACCGCCATGTCCCCCGGTGCCGAGTTGCCGAAGGGCGAAGTCCCTGGCTTCGATATGTCCGGCGGGAGAGCCGTTGCAGATAACCGACACCCCACGTCCTTTCCTGTGCGGAAACACCCCGGGGAAGCCCACGTGTCCCCCGCTCTACAAGTGCCTGGTCGAGCCGCGGCAGGAGTACGGCGTGTGTTGTCCCTCCAGCGTCAGTCTCCAGCGAGTCGGGTCCTGCCCGAGGAAGGAGAGCCGCGCTTGCGGATCCTTCTGTCAACACGACCTCGAGTGTCCGGCACCCCAGAAGTGCTGCGATAGCGACATGTGCGGGAAACACTGCGCTGCTCCGGAGGGACTGAATCCCTGCAATCAGCACAGGCTGCTCGCCGAGCTACTCAGCATTTCCGAGAGACAGGGGCGCGGATACATTCCGCAGTGTACCAAAGGTGAATATGAGCACAATGATAGGTACGATCCAAAACACTAGAAAGGTGTCACATGTCTGCCATTCTGTCATTTCATCAACTAGATCAATGGTCTTGTGAATGACTGCTTCGAATTTCGAATCAATTGGTTGGTACATTTTCTTTAGCCGGAGATTTCAAGTCGAAGCAATGTTCCCGCAACGGTCTTGTCTGCTGGTGCGTTGATCCCGATGGCAGGAAGCTCACGGGCTCGATGGGTCCGGCAGATACTGTGGATTGTAAGATGATGGCGAAGGGAAGATCCTTGCCGAAGACTTGCGCGCATCAACAATGCGCCCAAGTGTGTCAGTACGGGTTCAAGACAGACGATACCGGGTGTCCAACTTGCGAATGCGATGACGCTTGCGAAGGGTGAGGATTTCGATCATGGGATAAAGCGTTTTTAGAGGATAACGACTTATTGTTAGTATTGATGATTGTGGTTCAGGTTTCCCTGCCCTTCGGGAGAGACGTGCGTGCTGATCAAGGAGGAAGGATGTCCAGACTTCCTGTGTCCAACGAAACCGGAATGCAGAAGAAAGAAGACCTACTCAAGCCCGTGCAGTGCGGGTGTACCGCTCACGGATGATCAAGGAAACGCCATTACTTGCTCAGCTGCTTCAGAATGTCCGACGAACCACAAGTGCTCCATTGTTCCGGAAGCTGGACAGTCAGTTTGTTGTCCACTTCCAGAACCTCGTCCAGTCAAACCACCGACCAGTAAGTAAACAATGATGGAAAGATACTGAATTATCCGCACTCTCAGTTCAGTCATGATTTGTCCCAACTTATGGTCACAATGCGCTCTGCTTTTCTTCCAGTGTGTGAATACCTCCGCGACTTTTCCCAACGGATGGAGGGAACGAGGGACGGAATGGAGTTGGCATTGGCAGCGCCTCAATGCGAGGAGGACGGGAGTTACAGGTCGATCCAATGCACGAACGACTCGTGCTCCTGCGTGAACAAGCACGGAGTGGTGATCAAGGGTTCGACAAACACCTCCGCCGATTGCAAGGCGCTTCGGGCCTCCCTCAGCGTCTGCGTCGTGGCGAAGTGTCCCCTGGACTGTCCCTACGGTTTCGAAGTGGACGGCTCAGGCTGCGACCTATGCAAGTGTCGCAACCCCTGCAGAGACCTGACCTGCGGTCCAAAGCACTCTTGCGTAATGGTCGACGTGAACTGCGGCGAGGGCGAGTACTGCCCTCCGGTGCCGGCCTGTCTCGCTGCGAAGCAGGGCCAGTGCCCCTACCTGGTCCCGAGGTCATCGAGCTGCGAACTCAAGTGCGGCAACGACCAGGAGTGTCAAGGAGACGAGAAGTGCTGCTCCACGGGCTGCGGAACGCAGTGCGTCGCTCCCGTCGTAGCTACCGCGTGTCAGCACGCCAGAGCCCTGGCGGAACACGCGGCTAGAGAGTCCGGTGAGCCTGCGAGGAGGACCTACATCCCCAATTGCGACGCGAACGGCTTGTTCGAACCCGTCCAGTGCCACTCCGGGATGTGCTGGTGCGTCGATAACGAGGGTCGCGAGGCTGCCGGTACCAGAGTTACCGAGGGAACCATCCCCAGGTGCAACGCACCTCTGGACTGTCCGGAGATCGACTGCGGCCTCGTTTGCCCCGAGGGTTTTGACCTCGGCTCCAGTTCCGGCTGCCCCATCTGCTCCTGCAGGAATCCCTGCAAGAACGTCACATGCAGAGGAGAAAACGAGGCCTGCAGGATGGTCCAAGTCGCCTGCAGCGCGCCCCCCTGCCCCCCAGTGCCCGTGTGCCTGCCGAAGAAGGACAACCCCTGCCCCAACGGGTCGCCACTCATCAGCGCCCAGGGAGAGGCCTCGACCTGCGGCCCCGGCGGCTCCCAATGTCCATCCACCCACAAGTGCGAGCTTTCCCCGCTGAACGAGTACGCGGTCTGCTGTCCGAAGCCACGGGACGTGTGCTTCGAACCCCCAAGAGAGACCGCGTGTCTCTCCAAGGGCTCTTCAGGCCCGGATAAACGCTGGTACTTCGACCCCGAGAAGAACGAGTGTCTCGAAAGAACCGGATGCGCCTCGGGCCACAACGATTTCGAGACTAAGCTCGTGTGCGATATTGTCTGCCCGGTTCTTTCCCAGTGTGAAAGACTGAGAGAACGGAACCTGAAGACTGGACAGAGGCTGAAACAGCCCACCTTCCTTCCCAAGTGTAACCCAGAGACTGGGGCATGGGAGCCTGTCCAGTGCTTGGAGCATGTCGGAGTCTGCTGGTGCGTCGACAGGCGCGGTGAACCGCTGAAGGGTTCGTTGACAAGGGAGCCAAAACCCACGTGCAACTTTCGTCAGGCCAGAAGAGGAAGAGGACCGGTGGAGATTGACCACCAGATCAAAGTCTACATGCAGAATTCGATCCAGCCAACAGGCTCCGTCGACGGAACAACCCGCTGTCAGAGCATGAGAGAGAAGGGACACATTTCCGCCATTTGTGACAGACATGGAAGATTCGAACCCACCCAGTGCGCCGGAGAGGACTGCTGGTGCGTCGACGAGGCTGGAAACCAACTCGCCGACTCAGAACCGTTTCCTCGTGGATCGAGAATATGCCGTGAGTGTTTCTAGAAACTTTTCAGCAACTACGTACGGTCATAAAACCCATATCTCAACTGTATTTTCCTTCCCATTCGCGCAGTACCAACTCCCGTCGAAGCTGTCGAAGTCAGTTTATACCTGCCCGGCAGATTCTCCGAAGGGCTGGACGAGCAGAGGTTGATAATAGCCGGTGAGAACCTGCTGCGTCAGTTGGGAGGGGTCTTCCGAGGGCGAATCGAGGCTGCGGTGAACGACGACCATTCCGCAACTCTGTCCTTCGAGATAACGGGACCGAACAAGGTCGACGTGGCCTTCAACCTCGAGGAGATGATACGGGCCCAGGAACTCTCGCTCTTGGAGTCCACCGCGGACGCAACAGCCTCCAGGTTCGTCCACAGGGCGCAGCCCGCGGCGCCCAACGGGAGGATAGTCGCTCTGGAGCAGAGGGAAATCGTCACGGAATTCAACGTCCCGTACTATCAGACGGCGACCGTGGTTCTGGGTGCTGCGAGCGCCTTCGTGATCTGCAGTCTTCTGATAATTTTGATGATCTACAGAAGAAAGGTAGAAGAATTTTGGCGACGATTAAGAGTCCGTTTTTCTGATGGTGGAACGGAAAATTTGTTACAGATGAAGATGAAGGACCCGTCGAAGTGTTTGCCGGTCGATCAGAGGTTCCTAGCCTACAGCAATCAGCCTGTCTACGTAATTTCCGGGCTTGAGAAAGAGGACAAGGAGAAAGAGGCGACTGGACAGCTTCAGGACAGTGTTAAGATATCCGAAACTGCGGCACCGGCGTGAATCAGGATCTTTGACGATTGAAAATACTGGACATGCGATGCTTTGGTTTATCTGATCTGCAGTTCGAGGCCAGAACGCGTTGGAGGATCGATAATCTTGAGGATGTTCGCGACGATCGAGTCCCTACGTTTTCGTGATGAGAGTTATAGTTTAACTAGCTAATTATCAAGAATCAAAATCTGATCAATCTTCTAGTACAGGATGAGAGGATGACTTGTTACATTTACGAGGGGACATTGAATTCGAAAACGTAGGGATTAGGTTCAACCCGCCCAGCTATCACGTAGAGAATAAGTTTATGTAATTTATTTATTCTACTAACCACTTAATGAACTACTTTTAATAAATTAAATTATCATCTAGACTAATAACAGACAATTTTTCTCATTTATTCCCCAAGTTTTCTAGTTTTTAAATTTAAATCGGAATTGGGGAGATCCTGGTGCACAAATGGCCTGAAACTGATCGGAAACTGTGACATCGGTCGGATCAGAAACTGGGTCACTGTGATATCATATACCAGACCGTTTACCTCGATATTGCGGATGAACGAAACGGAAGTGGTAACTTTTGCGTGGGCAATACGTCACTTCTGATCACAGCGTGAAATCGTCGTCAGAGGAAATCCCGGACTTCATAGCTTCCCTACTTTGCGGAACTCGCGGTACACTTCGAATATCGCGGATTACGCGGATCTGACGATGAGACCGAGGACATACCAGGATGTATCACTGATAAGAAGTAATGGATAGAGTCAATCAGATGAAGTCATATAAAATCATATCATTCTAAAAACGTCGAGTTCAGATGCCAGAGATAAACTTCGAGGCTATCTAATTTCTAATCCGATAACGTATTCCGTGAATCGAGACGTGTACGGGTCAAGATAATTACACAGGTTTCAGTTTGTAGTCGTCGTTCAGGCTTGAGTCATGTACTATAAAAGTGGTACCACGAAAATGGTAGAAATAACTGGAAAGTTCAAGCACGTCAGCTTCTCCCCGGAGTTTGAGGACTTCCTGAGGGCCGCGGGATCTCCTGAAGAATTCATCGAGGCCGTTCTCGCGTCCAAACCCAGTGTCGTCATCGACGAGGCTGGTGTTGATAAGTTTACGTTTTCGATAAATTTTGGGGATAGAGGAAAATCCACAACCTTCATGCTCGGAGAAGTCTACGATGAGCATAAACACGATGGTACCGTTGCGAAGGTACGACAAAGTGGAATTGTTTCATATCATGATGAAACATTCATTTTATACCATTCTATCGTACTTGGGATTATGAGAAGTGGATGAGTAATCATCACGATCATTCCTTTTTTCAGAGTGTGACGTGGCGTGATGGTAACAGTTTGATCACCGAAACAACGGATTCAGATGGAAGAACACTGATAAAAGTCAGCGAATTTACTACCGACGGTTTCAACATGGTGAGTCGAATGCTACTCGCTTTTTTGCAAGAAAAGTGGAGCAAATGGTTCAGATATTATCAACGATTAAAAAATACCGCAAGTTCCTCTTCCTAAGTAGCTGCACTTTAATTCTGATTGATTCAACATTGACTATGAAAAAAATTATTATTTTTCAGACCGTGTCTGATGAGAACAGTGGCAAGAAGGCTACCATTTTTTTTGAGAGAGCTTATTGCTAGGCAGCCTTATCATCGCTTGTAAATACATTTATAAATATGGATAAACGTAATGTATATATATAGTTTTCAAACTTTTCATGAATAAATTAATTTACCAGCTGCCCTGTCTAAATCAACAGATTTTCGATTCAGTCATGATAATTTTGATGAAACTTTTTGAAAACTTTCGAAACCCCTTGAAAACTTTAGAAAACTTTCGAGAACCTGAAACATTTGACGATTCTAACTCGCAGCTTGATTTCTATCTCTGAAACCTCTGCCTTTAGCAATGACTGTAAAGTGACTGTTTAACAGTCGTACTGAATGACTTCGATAGCTAAAACAATGACCAGTGCACTTGTTATAATTGAACGTGTCAGCCACACAAAAATCCAGAATCCAAATACATGACACATTTCACCTATTACTCTATAAATATACGTCCGTCCATTTACTGTAAGGCAGAACTATTCACGTCATACGAAAAGTATGTGAGCCTCGATGATAATTAGTCACATTTGGATACCAGTTTGTTGAGTGTGGTGGTGATCATTAGGGAAAACTGTTGTACCTCGGCACACTTTTTTCGATTTTTAGTTATAAAACGGAGTATTCCACTGACAATAACCACCGGTGGCCATTCCTTCTGACAAGGCAAATTTTTGGTGACCGTATTTTTGAAATGTTATAAAAATTTGTGCCAAGGTAACAACATCCTCGTGTATGCGGAGGAAACGGTTCATCGAAAGTGAAACCTCTCATATATTCTCCCCAAGAAAAGTGAAAAAAAAAAATGGTTCCTCCGATCCCCCCCGCTGGTGGAAATCTTGTCGATCTCTTGAACAGAACTTTTGGTGGCACCTATGACTCAATGGTTTCCTCTGACCACTGGCCACCATGTTGGTCAGTTCTTTGTCAGATCAGTCATAGACCATTGAACTGTTCAAGTTTAGGTACTACGTGGACACAGGAGACGGTCTGGTGCATCGCTAACGACATGAACTCCGAGGAAGCTAAAGTACCTCTAACAGACAGATTTCCTTACTTCGAGTAAGTTTCTACGAACAATTTCAAAGTCGTCCTCTCAGGCATGTATTCATCAATGTGAACAGAGTCTCCCCGCTGACGGACATTGCTCAGATCATACGGAGTGACCCTGACTTTGAGGTCCCAGAATTGATGCTGGACAGTGTCAGGTACACCGAAAAATTGCCCAGACCAAGATTCATCAAGACGCATCTCCCCTTCGATCTGCTTCCTCGTCAGATAAGGGAGAGAAAAAATACTCCGAAGATCGTGTACGTCGTTCGCAACGCCAAGGATACTTGCATCTCGTTTTACCATCACTGTTTGCTCGTGGAGGGGTTTCAGGGGAACTTCGAGGACTTCGTTGAACTCTTCCTGGGAGATACACGTTCGTATTACTTATAGTCAGCTTGACCAATGGTCATTTAATCCCTTGAACATATTCGCAGTTTATTATGCGCCATTCTGGGACCATGCATTGAGCTTTTGGAAAAGAACAACGTTCGACAATCTTCTCTTCATCAAATACGAGGATATGAAAAAAGTGAGTCGCACCAAAAACGATCATCTTCCATGGTTACCATGGTCTTAGACTAGCTGCTGACCTTCTGACTCTGTAGGATTTGCCATCGGTTATAAAAAAAGAAGCCACGTTCCTTGGGAGGAGCTTGACCAGCGAGCAAGTGTCATCACTGAACGAGCACTTGAGTTTTGATAGCATGAAGGCGAATCCAGCAGTGAATAACGAGAACCATGTAGCAACACTTCAGGAACTAACGCAGATCAAACGCGAAGGAGCCTTCATGAGAAGAGGAACTACGGAACAGTGGAAGTCGGAGATGACTCCGGAAACTGTCAGGCGATTCGATGAAAGAAATTACGAAAGTCTGAAGGGCACCGGTCTCTCGATATGAGAGACCCTTCGGGAGACTCTAAGTCCTCGTACTTTGTTCTTTCTTATACTCTTGATTTTGGCAAATCTGACTTCAGATTCATGATTAGTGGCCCAAAAACGTCGGAGTACCAATTTTCATAAAAATTGCATTGCAAATAAACAATGTTCAAGATCTGGACAACAACTCACGCCACTGATAAAGTACAGTTAAAACGAATTCCAATAATCACATTGGACTTTAAGAGGGTATCCTCATATTTTGAGCTATATTTTTTATTGAGAAAAAAAGACCATCCACTTGATTAACGTCGAGCTTGGCACATGTATTCGTTACATATTCAGGTAAGTACACAATTTTTTGCAATAAGATTCAAGCAGAAATACGCCCGATATCCGTCCTCGACCACAACGCCGTGTGAAGTCCCTTCACCGGTGGCATATTCATTTCCCTCCTTTACATTCATGTAACTGAAGTGTAATGAAAGAGAAAAAAACACGGAATAAAAAAAGAAACATGTGAGTCGAAGTTTAGGTTTTCAAAAAGCGCGCGGCAAATGTGCCGCCAGTGAGACAGCTAGGAGAGCGCTGCGAGCGCGTCGATGCGTAGAGCTAGAAGGCTGTGGGAAAATAAGCGTACCTCGTCACGGTACGGCGTCGAGGCCCAATGAACAGTAAAGACACTAAAAAATATCGTGTTTTACTCACCAATCCCTTACAATGAATTGAGTAAATGATGACTTGTCACCAACTTCGCTAAAATAAAGAATAATGCAAATAATTGAAAAAAATTTATGGACAGTAGGGTCGTTCACGATTTCTGGTTTATTGTTCCAAAATAAAGTCTAGGTGCCAAAAACCTTGGATAAAAATATATAACAGAAAAAAGTAGATAGGCTGCAATAAGTACAGTCCTGGACCACTTGCGAACAGCGAAACGAGTCATCACCGCGCTGACGTCATGGCGGGTTGATGACCATATGGAATGTTACATCAATGACGTCATTGGAGTGGTTGAGATCGATGACGTCAGCACGGAGGTCGATGAGTTCACCCGGAAGGTCGTCACCCTGGAGCTATATGACAAGTTCCGTTTCCCGTTTCCCGTAGTACGATGCTTGAAAATTGACATACAAATCGTAGAGCAGAGCACGTACTCGTTTCAATCAATATTGAGATTTAGATTTCCATAAGATTAACTTTGCGAGTTGAGGAAGAGTTTTATACTGCCTCAAACTCTTCTGGTCACAAGTTCTCAGATGACCTTTTTCTACTTCCTCGCACTCTTCTGGTCACAAGTTCGCTGACTTTGGTTCGCGAAAAATAGAATCCCGCGTCCAAAATGCGCGGTTCCGTCTCCAGAAAAGAGCAGTCGTACGCAGGTGACCTTTTTCTACTTCCTCACACTCTTCTTGTCACAAACCTATCGTTAATCTGAAGGACTTGGGCTGTCCAAAATTAGAAGATCTAAAAGTGTTTTATTGTTGGTATATTGAATATCATGAAAACATTTGCAAGTATCACTCCGCGTTTGAAAAGTTTCAGAAACTGAAAAGTGGTATCAAAAACAATTTCTGTGCTGTATAAAACTTCTAGGATTTCGTTAGCAAATACTAAAACAATTCGGCGAGCTGCCAATGCCAACTTTCCATGAAATCAAGCTGATTGTGAGCCAAAGATATCGATGAAAAGTTACAAGTAATTGAAGCTATCAATTCACGTGATTCGAGTCACGGTGAGAAAAGAAATTCATTACTGCATCTGTTGCGGAGTATATATATTGCAGTGTGATCATATCTTCAGTATGGCTCGATATAAGATTAAATGATATGATACTCATACACATAATCAGACCGATCACCTTGGTTCCAAGTCATTATCAACGTCTCCGAACTTTCAATACTCATGTCATTCTTATTAGAAAATGCTGACTCGCGATGATATGGGAAGAAGAGTCTATCTCAAAAGCACATCAGATGTACACCAATTTGATTGTAACTAATGAAACAGATAAAATGTCGATTTTAGCATTGAATAAGATTTTTTTTTCCATTTCTTCTCATACTTCTGACCCAAATTTCACCACAAATGTGATTTTTTGTCTCGACACTTCACACATTTTTAGTAATCTCTCAGTGACGGGCTAAAAAAACAATCAACATGTAATGAAATTATGATGTCTAGATGCGAAAATCCTCGATATTCGTAAAAATAGCTGGTTTCGACGGGAGCGCTCGTAGTGGCGAAAATACGAACTTCCGGTAGGTAAAGTGCGACGCGTGCTTCAGACGTTATCAACGATGGTTCAAATTGTGAGAATATCTTGTTTTCTGCTACCGCAAGTTCATTTTTCTTCAAATAGGCATGAAGTTGAGTTCACTTGAAATAATTGGGAGGAAACCGAGGGGTGAACCACTCTTGAAGTCCGGTGTACAACAGTGTGTGAAGTCCCAGAAGTCCCGTGAAGTCCTTGAAGTCCCGTGAAGTCCTTGAAGTCCCATGAAGTCCCATGAAGTCCCGTGAAGTCCCATGAAGTCCCGTGAAGTCCC
>JAFFZH010014185.1:22899-37631 GCA_018420115.1 Euura saliciscinereae
CGCCCCCTCCGGCTTCGCGTCATGTCGTTATTACCATCAGTCCATGGCATGAGCAGCTTTATTCTAAGAAACAAGATTTCTTAATTTTCTGCAAAATTGAGACGGTAGTTTTTATAGCCGTTATTATTCCTGTATTTTTTTTTTTTCTATTTTCAGGTTGAATTTTTTTTTCCTTTTTTTTTTTTTTTTTTTTTTTTTTTAATCAGAATGTGATTCAATAAACAAGAAATAGTTCCAATTTAGAGAAGAAAAATTCGCACGAAACATGAAAATTTATTATGAACTTTGGATCCCAATTACGATTAGCGTATTGAAATTAAAAAACGTTCGTCATGAATTTTTAATCACTCTTGATTAGAAGATTGATCATTCGGATTTACAGCTTATGATCAAAGATGTCACCGAGCTACTCTGGTTCTTTTTTTTTCTGAATGGTACTATTCTCGCTCAAGTTTAGTCAATTTTTACACGGTTATAGTGACAAGTAATCAGTAATTTTGGTTCATTATTAATCTATTCAGTGAAATATTAGAAAACGATCTTTTTGATTTTTCTTTGAAGTGGAAATTTGCCTCTTTTGGCACCACATGATATAAATAATCTTCGAAGATATGCAATTTTTAATCCGATAAAGTAAGCCACGAATTAGAAGACGTATGCACCGGTCAAGATAAACTGACAGGTGATTCTGTATAAAAGGGGAAGCATTTTCTCCGGCTCACCAGGTTCTCGTCGTTGTTCAAACTCGAGTAATACTGTTATAAGAATAAGGCTGTCGCCCGTCTAATCATCAAAAATGGTACAAACGACTGGAAAGTTCGAGCACGTAAGTTTCTCCCCGGAATTCGAGGACTTCTTGAAGACTGCGGGATATCCGGAAGGAGTCATCAAGTACGTTCTCGCGTCCAAGCCCACCGTCACCTTCAGTCATCCCGGTGTGGATGAGGTCTCTTTTTTTGTAAATTTCGGGGACAAAGAAAAAACCACGACCTTCAAACTCGGAGAAGTCTGGGATGAGGTGAAACCCGATGGTAGAGTTGCCAAGGTACGAGAAACCGGAAATTTAATTTAAAAAGCAGTTGCTCATGCTCATGCCACTGAATTTTACGATCTAAGATTGTAATACAGATTTTTAAATCCATGTGAAGATGATCATGAGAAGCGAATGAATATATAGTCATCACGATCATTCCTCTTCCAGAGCATGACGAGGCGTGATGGTAACCGTTTCATCACCGAAACAACGTTCCCAGATGGCAGACTCCATAACAGAATTGGCGAATTCACTGCGGACGGTTTCAACGTGGTGAGTAGTCGCCATTTGCATGAGCTTTGGGCGCGAGCCGAGCTCGATGGAAGCGCTCTCAACGGCGAAAAGTGGAACTTCCGGTAGGAAATTTGCCTTTCATGCCCAAATTATGGCCAAACTTGAAATTTGGGCAACATGTTCCCTTCCCTTCTCGGCCCGATGAGATATTGACTTCGTTTTGGCTTCAAATTATTACTCATTCAAATACCTATAAAGTAGTTTAAGCGTTTTTTTCAAATTCGACTCCTAAGGGAATGAAAAGGTGTGAAACCAATTTTTGAGGCGCAAAGCGTCGACCGCTCTTCTCTCAATGCACGACGAATAGCTGCCTTTGATTCTGAATGATTCCACAAAATTTCAATGTGAATGAACAAATTGTCGTCTTTCAGACCCTGTCCGATGAGAAGAATGGCAAGAAGGCTACCATGGTTTTCAGAAGAGCTTAGGAAGATTTCTCGTCGCTTGTAGATACATTCACAAATATGGATAGATGTAATGTATAGTTTTGGATCTTCGTGTGAATAAAGAAATTTATTGTTCCATTGAACTTTTATACATCTTAAGCTTTTTCGAACAGTGATGTGAACGGTGTTACCTGTCGTATAGATATTCTAATCGGTACTCAAAAAGAATATAATGTTTCGATTCGGTTATTCTAAAATTGTTTAAAAAAAAAAAAATCCAAAAACTCTGACAATAAGGGCGAATCATAAAAAAATCAATTTTCATAGAATGATTGAAATCGCAGTCTTCATTTGAATCCTGTAAAATAACAAAAATGTCGAATATATGAACGTGGGATTTATGAACACTTAAAATATCGTTCAGGTTTTGAAATCATGTGTGAAATATTCTGAAATAGATTATCTTATAGACACTGTCATAAATTCTGTGACATTCTTGAATTTTATGAAATCCTAGTGCGATACGTAACAGTTTTCGAATATTAATAAACCGTTCGAAATTGGCTGGAATCGCATCTCAAATTCTGGCATCCCTTGCGCATAACGCATATATACGGCTCAAAATATTAAATTTATCGTTCTACGCGTTTCGAAACCGGAAGTACACGTATGCCAAGTGAGAATTGACGGAAAAATCCCACTAGAACGAATCCTTTCGAATTATAACTAATTTCCCGCTCAATTTTATCATCCTTGAAACTTCCAATAGTTTGAAATTCTCAGTCAAAAAAAGGAAGGAGTTGAAATAAAAAAGTAATAAAATATTATGTTATTAATCTGGAATTTATTGTTTCATATATTTATTTTTCTGAACATACCAAAAAATAATAATTGTTTATTAGATTGACCGCAAAGAATAAGGAAAAAAAATTGAAAAAAAAAATTATAGAGAAGATAGAAAATAAACTATCTACATTACACAATGAATCATTGTTCACTTACGTATTGTACAGATCTGTCTAAATTATTATACGATAATCGTTGTTATCGTATACCACTAATGGGATAATAATCATAATCCCTTGAAACACACATTTGACACGCATTAATTAAAGAGCGTATGACACATAATGATGATGATAAATTATAAACAATGTATAACGTTATCATTCTCCATCGATATCGAATCTTCTTCTTTTTTTTTTAATACATAATTTATCTAATAAAAATATAATATGTGTATGGGGCATTCCACGCCAACTCGACCAGTGTAAAACCCCGACCATCTCAAAATCATTCCATGTTTTTTTTTTCTAACATTCTACTCAGTAAAAAACGCGTCCTGAATTTTTTTCAGATTTTTCTTATCAAACCGTTAATTTGTTATGAATTTTTGAAGTTGATTGAAGTGAAAAAAGAAAAATAGAAGAAAAATTCGGCCCACGTTTTCCTAAACGGGGGCTGTTTTGTGTCGTCCACTGGATTTTTGAGAATTTTTTCAGATTTTTGAAAAAGAGCAGTCTTAATCGACTTCAAAAATTTATAACAAATTGACGGTTTGATAAAAAAAAATCTGAAAAAAATTTAGGACGCGTTTTTCACTGAGTAGAATGTTAGAAAAAAACATGGAATGATTTTGAGATGGTCGGGGTTTAACACTGGTCGAGTTGGCGTGGAATGCCCCATATGTATTCAATATTCATATACTACGTATTTATGTATAGTGAAAAAATATACTTCATACACCGTAGCTTAAATCTCTTCTTCTCTTTTTTTCTTGTAAGAATCTATTATATCTTCATCTGTGTATTTATATACCTATGTATGTACATGTAATTTCAAAATATAATATGCGTAGCTGTACAATATTTAAAATATAATATGAATAGTTGCGTAAGTAGATTATAGTCAATCATTCACCTCCCATTTAGGTACCTCAAATTAAGGTGAAATGAAAGTCACGTGACCTCGATATGATTTACACTTGGAATTTTCAAACGCTATTTTCTCAGCCAAAACACATTCGATTGGTGTAAAATTGATATCAGTGACGTAGAAAAACTGAACGAACGGCCTGCCAGTCGTGGATTTTCGAAAATCGAGACGTAATAACAGTTTTTTAACAATATTGTTCCGTAATCCAAGGAAGTGCTGCCTCTCTCCACGAGGGGCAGCACCTCCTTGGGTTACAGAACAATATCGTTACACAAAATTCTGATTATGTCTTTCGATATTCGAAAATCCACGATTGGCAGGCCCTTCGTTCAGTTTTTCTATGTCACTGATATCAATTTCACACCAATCGAATGTGTTTTGGCTGAGAAAATAGCGTTTGAAAATTCCAAGTGTAAATCATATCGAGGTCACGTGAATTTCATTTCATTTCACCTTAATCTTAGATACTGAGAGAAAGAACGAAGACGAGGAAAGAAAAATTAAAACTATCAATCGCTACCTACTTAATCGTTAACTATATCGTAGATTTGTTCAATTAAACGAGACCTTCAACAATATTTTCGAGATCTATACAACTAATAGCAGTCTAATATTGCAGTCTAGAAAAAAAAAAAAGAAGTTTGTAACGGTCTCAAAAAAAAAAACGTCTACAAGCCGAATAGAGCACCGTTACGATATGTTCATCCTCAATCGACTCTGTTGAGACAAGAACTGAACAAGATAAACTTTTTACACCGACCAAAACCTAGAGACTAAATTTTAATAAACGAGTATCTCTAACGAGAACCGAAACGAAAGATCTAAGACCGTGCGATTCTCAGCTGCCGTCCGAAGCATTCGACGACGAATCTTCAAGCTCCGGGGCTCCCGGTCCGCGATTCAGAACGCTAAGTATATCCGTGACTCGTTTTATCGTTATATCCGGCTTCGGGTCGCCCGCGGACAGCCGAGGCTTGTCCGTCGTCGGGATCCAGAGCGTTCCTGCGAGTCCTGCTTCTATGCCACCTGGAAAACGATAATTGAGAAACCGCCTCTCTTCTATCCCCAAGATAGACGATGGATTCTTAATTACCGATTATATCGGTCTCGATCTTGTCCCCGACCATGAGACACTCGTTCGGTCTGACTCTGAGGCACCGACAAGCCTCCTCGAATATTCTAGCGTCGGGCTTCTCCCAGGGAAGGTCACCGGAGACGAGGATAACGTCGAAGTACTGGTTCAACGAGAGCTTCGCCACCTTCTCCCACTGCGCGTTCGACGGGCCGTTCGTAACCAGTCCGAGGAGATACTTCTTCCTGAGTTGGCGGAGCATGGATACGGTTTCCTGATCGAGCGCCAGAAAGTGGTATCTGAGGTGCAGCCATCGCTCGTAGACGACCTTCGCCAGGTACGAGTAGCTCTCGCCGAGGGCCTTCGCCCAGAGCGACTTCCTCCACGTGTCAAGACTGTATTTTTCATTGTCGGGACACTTCCTAAACTGCTTCAAGTAACTCGTAGTCAACTTGGCCGAAAGGTCCTGCGGTATTCCGTACTGTTCCGTCAATTCATCGGACAGCTGAATAATTTAAATCAGAGAATAACATTAAAACGGTGAATAGTAATCGTTAACAAGTGCGACTTTCTTTATTTTTTATTATGGAACAAAATAAATAAACAGAGAAGATAGGCCGATGGGCCGTAGTCAGCAATTCGTCTCGATCGACCCGATGGGTATAAGACGAAATTTTCTCTCTTAGAATATCAACGCCGAGATCAAAGTGCTGACTAAGGCTCGAATGACGTAGAGTAAAATAGAGGGATTTCAGGGAGCGTCGGGTAAATTGATTGATTAGGACACTATATCATATTAATGATTACCTATAAAATGCATTGATTCAGATTCAAATACTCTGAGGCGATTATTGGACACTCGAGGTGGCCCCCACGGTCACTGCTGTAATCACAACAAAATCAGTTGTGCCAATGACGGACTTATATCAAAGTACTCCAACAAGACCTATACGATGTAGCGGGAAAATAGTCTCGTCGAGTGGTTTAAGGCCGTCCCTTCTTTTTTTTTTTTTTTTTTTTTTTTTTTTAGAATCTATTTTACCGCTTCATCAGACACACACGTTTATAATAGAAAAAATTAATAAATTTGGTCACTCTATCAAATAACATATAAGGAATTTGTGAAAAAGGTATAAATAAATAAATAAATATAGTAAATTATTTTACAAATTATTTTTCATTTAATTAACAAATCGAAAAACAAAAATTACAAATAATGATCAGAAATTCTTATAAACTAAGCATATTTTTTTATTTTTTTTTATATATATATTTCTTCTCTCTATACTTTTTTTGATATTAAAAAAATAAAAAGGTAACACACACACACACACACAACGTTCTACAAAAGGCAATGTAATGTAAAGTAATCACATCAGTCTTTCGGCGCAAAACTAAAGAAATTTTACAATACTACAAAAAAAAAAAAAATTGTTATCGTCGGATGAAAAATAAAAACAGCAGCTATCCCCCCTCCCTTTGACGTGGTTAAATCGAACGATCTAAATATATATAATCGAATGAAGAATCTATCCACACTAGTCGAGACGTGCAACTAGAGAAAATATGTTAGATCTTAGCAACGCTTGACTTTGGCGTCGCAAACCCTCCGTCACGTCTATTTTTGGGATAGATGATGCGGTCTAAATATATCAAGAGTATCGTAGGCACCATTCACATCTGCGCGTATAGAGAAAGTGAATTTATTTATGATACAAGAAAAAAAGAAAAAAAAGAACAACATTGCCACAATATTACATCATTTAATTTTATCCTTTTATCATTAGTCTCCAAAAAGATGCTTTCCTAGCTCCATCATGCGGTGCAATCTGCAGACTGTGAGAGCACCGCTCTTCTTCAGGACGGCGGCTACGCTCTCGTCGGCGGTGACCAAGTGGCAGAGGAGATCCTCGTAGGCGGATTTCACGTTGGGCTGAAGCCCTCCGACCTTGACCTTCTTCAGGGTCTCGATTATCCCCTCAGCCCATCCTGACTCGATGGCGAACTCTGAGAGCCAGGGAACCAGCTGAAGCACTCCGGCCATCGTCTGCATCCCCAGGAACCACAGCTCCATTATTTCCATCCAGTGCTCCTTGTAGGCAATCGCGACCACGAGCTCCGTCGGATCGTTGCTTTCATCGACCGTGTAGGCGTCCCACAAGAATCTTATGGTCGCCTGGATGTATCTGCAGATGGAAAAATCGTTCTTCTTCACCCTCTTCGCCTGCTGTTTCAGCAGGAGGAGTCCGAGCACCGCGAGGTGCCCGTGGAGCACGAGATTCTCCGGGATCTGTTTCAGCTCGGGTAGGTTGTTGAATATGAACTTGAGGAGGGCAACGAAAGTCGGCGACTCCTCCACCATCTTTGCCTCCAGTACCGTGATGTTCATCAGGACGTTGCAGACCGAGACCATGGCGGCTCTCGAGTCCTTCATCTCGTTCAGAACCTCGGGTTTCAGTTCCTTCTCCGGTTCCTTGCGCGCCTTGAGTCTGTCGGCCCTGGGAACCGGCGGTTTCTTGTAGTACACAATGGTCCAGTGGTACGACAGGCACTCGAACAGCACCTCGTCCTGCTTGTGCTTGAGCAGAATCTTCCGGGCGTCTTCTTCCACGGCTAGGTAGCAAAGCGCGGGCAGTAGCAGGCGGAGAACGTCGACCTGGCTGAGCGGATCCGCCAGAGGTAATTCCTCCTCGGTTTTTCCCGCTGCCCTCGATTTCTCAGCCATTTTCCTGTTCCTGTGAGCGTAAAACGTGTCGTTGGCTACCGTCAGGACGTAGGGCAGGACCGCGTAGACTTGCGGCCGCATCGCTGAGGTCTCTTGCGCCAGCCAGGCCGCAAGGACCCTGACCATGCTGCAGACGAATAGTTTCTCCTTCACGTCGGTCAGCTCCTTCATCTTGGAGACGGAGCTGAGGAGACCGACGACTGCTGCAAAGGCGCCCTTCAACGCCGTGTAGAGCGAGTGCTTCTCCTTCTGCTCTAGATCCAGTTGGTCGCTGGTTATGTAGGTCAGGGAGATCTCGAGGATGAGGAAGCACGACGTTATCAGTTCCGCGTTCCCGAGGACGGCCTTGAGCTGCTTTCCCTCCAGCTGCATCCTGACCTCTATCGAAGAAAGCTGAACAAGCAGCAGGAAGAACACCTTTGGCTTCTCTTCGTCGCTCAAGGCCCACTCGACCCCCAGGAGCTCGAGCATAACAGCGGCGAGTTTGAGCGCCGGGTCTCTCTGGTTCTTCCCGATCCTGGAGCCCAGGATGTCGCTGAGCGCCTTGTGGATGCTGGTGGGCCAGGACTCCTCCTTTGAAGTTTCTTCGACCCTGTCTCTCCTGCATGAGGACAAGAGGGCCTGCAGCATGCCGCAGACCTCGAACTTTCGCTCCGTGTTGTCCGTCTCGAAATCTAAAGCAATTTTGTTTATAATGGCATGGAAGGGCTTAGTGTCGACCGCGTCCCACGCCTCGGGCCCGAACGCGTTCACCAGAGTGACCAGAATATTGAGCGCCTCGTCGGTCTGGAAACTCTTCTCCGCGTATATCTCGCACATCTTGGGTATCGCCTTCTGCTCCAGTAGGGCCTTCTGGCCGGGTGGGTAGAGCGCGATGCTCTGTAGACAGGCATAAGCCTCGCTGACTATGATCAGGGTGTCGTCGGGCGCGTCGTCGTCAGCCTGTGACACAATGTCCAGGAGAGGAGCTACGTGCCCTACCATATCCTGGTGGGCTGCGAGCTCAGGGTCTCCGCAGAAAGCCGAGAGTATGGAGAGAGCCACGGACTTGTAGACCTGGGGAGGACAGTCCACAGGCACTGTGTCGCTGGCTAGTAGCTTGCGGATGAACTTTGCTCCGATCGCCTCAAAGAGAAGCTTCCGTGACGCCGGATTACAGTCTTTACCGTCTACGAGTTTAGTCACCATAAACAAAGCGGCGAATCTCTCAGAGTCAGAAGTGACCATGTTCAGTATGGCGACGCACTTTTTAACACCGTCGGAGACACTCATGATGAAGGAATATAATATAATATAATATTTTAACGTTTTCAAAGTTAAGTCTTTACGGAGAGACCCTCTAGCTCCGGAGTGCGAGCTTCTTGTCCACGCGCATGTCACAGCGGAGTGAAAACTCCCCTACCCGTAGATAGATAGTAGGGGGGGAATTTTTGATGAAATTAACACATGGACGAAGAAAGCCGTCTAAAAATAATATATCTCCGCGTTAGAAACCGGCTATATGAGGATACAGTATCGCGTTACCCACTAGACCTTTTTTTTTCTATTTTCGGAACACGTGGAACAGAAACAGAAAAAAAAAAAAAAAACTACTAGCCAACGCAACATTTCCGGCTGTGAGAGACGGAGTCGTAGGGGAATCCTAACCACGGTTCCGTTGTTCACAAAAACTGTCCAATTTTATACGCGAATTTACGAACGTCCACCATCTTCGATATCGCTGAGTCGTCTGCTAGCGCGCGCGTTCTAAAATTCGTCAACCAATCACGTGACGCGGTTAACGAGAAGCGGCCAATCGACCTCACATGCCCTTCGATACTTTCGGTTGTGGTTTCCCAGTATTTTTCCATCATTTATTGGGACACGAGATGTTTCGAAAAAAAAAAAAAAAAAAAAGATGGCCTCACGTCACGATGTACGGATCGTTGCTCTTTTTTTTTTTTCTAGATGCGCGTGTGAAAGTGGAATCGTTGATGATGATGACGATACGGGGTGAAATGATATGTGAAGAAAACAGATGTTCTATGTCTGTGATGATGATGATGATTGTATTATAATTTAGTATTTTATTTCATACCTTTCTGCATGCTAAACTATCCCCCTTTCTTGTCTCGATTAATGTGTTGTCCAAATCGAATAGTATCGTTGATATTTCGATCGATGAATTATTCATCGAAAACTTTGCCATTTTTAATTGAAAAATTCAATCACAGTTATTTTTTTTTCACCCTTCGTTTGAGATATACTTGAGATCGAATAATAAATTTTTTAATTAACGGTGTATTTTTATTGAACCTCTTTTACAGTTTATTGAATTTCTCGTTGTCCTCTTTTTCGTCTTCTTCTTCTTCTTCTTCTTCTCGTTATACAATAATAGGTCCGCTTTATTTTTTAAGATATATTCTTATTATTGTGTAGTGTTAAGGCCAACGTCAGACTACTCATGAAATAACGACCTGCTGCTTTAAGTTGGCTTTCAAGCTGGTTGTGTCCCCGTCGAGGTTGAGGTTGACGCAGAGCAGAGTGCCAATGGTGGGGGTCACGCGCGACCTCTGACGTCATCTAATATCGCCCGTGGCCCTTCTTTTACTTTTGTATCTCTTTTTGGAACACTCTAGTGAACGAGGTCCGTCACATTTGCTCAACCGGTAAGAGGCGGATCTGCCTTACCGACCGAAAAAAATTTATGTTAAATAAAATAATAAATCAGTCTAACAATAAAAACAACGATTCTTTTGTTTCTTTCATCTGTTTTTCAATGAATTATTTCCTATTTTGTATCCTCAATAGGTTGAGGATCGATTTAAGAAAGAATGCGATGCTGTTTTGTTTTTGAATTTCGCAAGCTACTAGTTGTAGTGGTTGCATCTAGAAGCCGAATTTGTTCAATTCTCTCAGACGGTAATAAGCTGGATCTACCTTACCGACCGAGAGATATAATCGCTTCATTCTCAAATTCGAGAAAGAAAAAGAAACTATTTAAAGAAAGCCGTACAAGCTGATATTGTTCCTCGAATTCCTTAACTTCCCGTTTCTCTATTTTTCAGAAACAAAAGAAAAAGAAAGCCTGTATATGTTTGTGACGCTCGGGGAAAAATGAGAATTCTGGGTAAAACCGCGCGGGAAGTGTTTTGTTTTTTCGAAAAAACCCAACGTTTTGCGCCACAGATACGGGATATTGTAGAAATATTTTATCCTTGTCGGGTAGAGAGCAATATAACAGTTAAAAAATGAAATACATTGAATATATTTATATAATTTATTCATTTCATAACAATAATAATAATGATACAACTGTGTTTATGTCTCTGTATGTATGTTTGTCCAATAAAGATGAGCGCTGTGTTTTCCCAAAGTTTGTTTCTGATCTCAAAACGAGTCTAAAGATCATCATAATCGTTTTAAATTTCCTAAACATCGATAGTCACGTCCCAAAAAGCGGATAGGTGACGATTGTTTCTTACCAATCGATAAAGAGTCGTCCCTACCTTACCGACGGGGCAAAAAAAAAAAAAAATGATAGAAAAAGAATCATGACTCAAATAATTTCTCACGCTGTTCCTCAATCTTGTTTTTTGTTTTTTTTGCTGGTAGTTTATTCTCATTAAATTTTTATGTGAGAATCCATTAGACAAAAGACTGCGAAACCGCGCATTTGTTTTTGAATCGCTGAAACTGTTTAAACCGAGTGATCGTCAGTTGTTTCTTGTCGTCGATAGATGTAGTAGATTTGGCGGCAAATTAAGTGGCTCCTCTCTCTGTCCAACTTGAAGAAAGGTTCGAACAAGTTTTTAGAATTGTCGTCGGCTATCGATCTCCACTATCTCCACTAATTATCGAGTAGCTATGTCAGTCACGGCTACAGCAACGACAGCCTCGATCCAGGAAGACGACGATCTAGAGGAATTCAATCCTCAGGCTAAACTGATTAAGTCGTTGGAGGTGAGTCGCTCACGCATGCGTCCGTAACCTACATCTTCTGTCTACAAACAAATAAAACGTGACACGAGCTTCGAGCCTCTGTGAAATTTTCTTTAAAATATAATCACGAATTTCTTCATATTCTTTTGTTTATCCATATCGTCGATTGATGCGAGAATAAAAACTTCCGATCACATAACCTCAATACTTGTCGAACTCGGCATACATACATACATGACAACGTCAACAAACTAGGTCATATCATCGCAGTGTTTTGTTTTGTTTTGTTTTGTTTTTATTTCACTTTACGACTGTTTGTGGTCATATTCATCTGTTTATCTTCTTTTCGGTCTAATTTGTCTCTCCTTCTTCCTATTTTCTTCTGTTTTCCCTGATTAATTATTGACTTCCCGTGAGACGTGATTGAAGTAATTGTCTCAGGGTCTACTAGATTCGGTTTTCGAAGCGTGACAAACCGTAGATACCCTAGAAAGGCTATCTAGGCAATAATATGAAGCCAGCAGCCACAGGGAGCAGCCAAAACTGCTGAATTACATTGAAATGAGACAATGAGGCGATAGAATTTGAATTCTGTGAAATATAATGTGAAGGAATCTTTCATAGAATTGTAGATTTTTCATCGGTTGTCCCTCAAAAAAGCGAATAACCAGGGTATCTAGTGTCTAGTGACCGATAAAATTGTAAAATTTGTCTCATTCGCAGTCTTAATCGACGAAAGAAGACACTAGACGCTAAAAAACTGTCTTCTGTTTGTTATTCTCGACGCAGGGAAACGGAATAACGCCGGGAGACATAAAGAAGCTCCAAGATGCTGGCTATTATACGGTCGAAGCCGTCGCATACGCGCCAAAAAAACACTTGCTGGGCATCAAAGGCCTCAGCGACGGGAAGGTCGAGAAGATAATGCAGGAGGCTTCGAAGCTAGTAGTAATGGGTTTCAAAACAGCCGGAGAGATTCACCAGTACAGAGCCAACACAGTCTACCTAACAACCGGCTCCGCGGAGCTCGACCGCCTCCTGGGTGGGGGGATCGAGACCGGTTCAATAACCGAGATGTTCGGCGAGTTCAGAACCGGAAAAACCCAGTTGTGCCACTCCTTGGCCGTGAACTGCCAGCTGCCGGTGGACATGGGGGGCGGAGAGGGAAAGTGTCTGTACATAGACACCGAGGGCACCTTTCGACCCGAGCGGCTGATCGCGGTGGCTGAGAGGTACAAGATAAGCGCCGAATCCGTGTTGGCAAATGTCGCGTGCGCGAGGGCCTACAACACCGACCATCAGACTCAGCTGCTGATCCAGGCTTCGGCGATGATGACCGAGTCTCGTTACGCTTTGCTGATAGTAGACAGCGCGACGGGACTGTACAGGACGGATTATTCGGGCAGAGGAGAATTGAGCGCGAGGCAAATGCATCTTGCCAGGTTCATGAGGATGCTGCTCAGGATCGCGGACGAGCACGGGGTCGCAATCGTCATCACCAACCAGGTGGTCGCCCAGGTCGACGGAGCGGCCAGCATGTTTGGAGGGGATCAGAAGAAACCGATCGGAGGAAACATCATCGCCCACGCCAGCACCACTAGACTTTACCTGAGGAAGGGGAGAGGGGAGACTAGGGTCTGCAAGATATACGATTCCCCCTGCCTCCCGGAGAGCGAAGCCATGTTTTCGATACACTCGGACGGAATCGGAGACGCGAAGGAGTAGTTTTTAGGCAAGAGGATGAAAGGATGTGATATAATGCGACGTTATCTTCTTCGTTTCTTTTCAAAGCCGTTTTATTATCGTTAGGAGACCATTTTTTTTTAAATCATATGATGGTATCTTTTTTTTTCCGCGTTTCCTCCTCTTTGACTATTTTGGGTCTCTTATGATGAACAAATGTTGATTGATATCAACCGATTTGACTTTGTTTATTGATGATATGATTCTATTGAGTTGACTCCTAAATTCGTTCGGTTCGAGCTTTTTAACGTGAATATACTGAATCGAAAGAAAAAAAAATGAAAAAAATAATAATATGAAAGATAGATGTATGAATAAAAAGTATATAATTACATTGTACCGTGAATTAAACACTATGACTTTATTCTATCTTGGTATTAGACATTAGTTAATTAATTTGTAAAGTACATAGTATAAAGACTAACTTGGATATAATTTTTGTAATAAAAATAGTATAAAAATCTAAATTTGAGAGTGTTTTTTCTTTTTGTTAAGAGATTTTCACTAAATTAATTTCTATCTTCAAGAATCGATGGTAAACATGGTGAAATTGCAAATGATAATCATTTGCGAAAAATTCAGAAAATTTCCGATCGAAAATCGTATTCTTATAAATTGGTAAATTCTGAAGTAAAAATCAAAAAATCTCTTTGTCGACAACTGAATAATGTGAAAAAATCGTCTAGAAAAAGCATAAAAAAATTTAGAAGCTGGATTTTCGTAAACGATTTGGTGGAATAGCCCATATCACATACCATGTATAAACTATTTATAAATCGACAAAGAAACTCGTTTGTACTCCAAAATTTTTCAGTAATTGTTTACCACGCTAGTGCGTGTAAATATGATACTAATTCATATTCTACATTGTTTTCGCGTAGGTACCGCGTCTTGTGTATTCCGTTCACATGACACGCTTCACGGGATTGACGTAATGATCATCAGCTAATTAGTCAGAATATTGCGTGTCTAATGGCAAAAGGGCGTAAGCGTCCCAAACGCGATTTTGGTGGCAAAAGCTCGTATAATTTTTTTCCACGACATTCGTGTAGATTACTACGAGATCGAAAGATGTAAATAATGCAAAAGGTCGTATGTTGGGCGGATACGTCGTTCTTTCATTACGATTTTTAAGGAAAATTAAAAAGCTAATTGAAGGCAAAACGTCGTAAGCGCCATTTTTTTTCATGATTATTCATGATTTTTCCAAATGGCTGTAAAAAACTCGTGAAACGCAAAGAAAAATCGAAATCGATAACGTTTCGAAAATTCATAAAAAAAAAAAAAAAATACCAAGGTAAAAGCAGCAGGACATTCCGCATTTAAGGTGAAATGAAAGTCACGTGACCTCGATATGATTTACACTTGAAATTTTCAAACGCTATTTTCTCAGCCAAAACACATTCGATTGATGTGAAATTGATATCAGTGACGTAGAAAAACTGAATGAAGGGCCTGCCAATCGTGGATTTTCGAATATCGAAAGACATAATCAGAATTTTGTGTAACAATATTGTTCTGTAACCCAAGGAGGTGCTGCCCCTCGTGGAGAGAGGCAGCACTTCCTTGGATTACGGAACAATATTGTCAAAAAACTGTTATTACGTCTCGATTTTCGAAAAT
>JAFFZH010014186.1:0-41963 GCA_018420115.1 Euura saliciscinereae
TGAAATATCTACCCCTCGACGATATTGCGCGACAGCAGAGGGTCTTACAAGTACGATGTGGCTTTCGGGTGCAGATATTCACTCACATGGGTCGCGAGTAACTGTTTATCGTCGATATTTGGCATACCGATATATTGCTGTATCGATACTGTGGCGGGTAATGTCGGATTTCGATATCCAGTGAAATAAAACAGTCTTATGTGGAATTTGAAAACTGTCAGCACAGTAATTGAGCTCATTCAATCTCACTGTCAATTGCAAAAAGGAATTCTTTCACTTGTTGTCTCGCGCGCTAAAAGTTTCAAAACCTATGTCTGCATCATTTCTCGAAAAAGGTCAAAGCTGTTCAAGTTGGAGCCAGTTGAAAAAAGTCCGTTTGCGAAAAAGTTGAAAAATTGGAAGAGCAAAAAAAAAATAGAAAAGGTGGCCTAATCGAAAACGGCCAAACACGTGGTCACTTTTTCCGATGGACGAATTGAGAAAAAAAATTGACATCAAGATCGACGTCTGTGACCTTCACCGATCAGGTAAAATTGCATTGAACCCCCCCCATATACTTTATTTAATAACAGATGCAAGTATGGTTGAATAAAAGTGTGACCTCGATATGATTTACACTTGGAATTTTCAAACGCTATTTTCTCAGCCAAAACAGATTCGATTGATGTGAAATTGACATCAGTGACGTAGAAAAACTGAACCAAGGGCCTGCCAATCGTGGATTTTCGAATATCGAAAGACATAATCAGAATTTTGTGTAACAATATTGTTCTGTAACCAAAGGAGGTGCTGCCCCTCGTGGAGAAAGGCAGCACTTCCTTGGATTACAGAACAATATTGTTAAAAAACTGTTATTACGTCTCGATTTTCGAAAATCTACGATTGGCAGGCCCTTCATTGAGTTTTTCTACGTCACTGATATCAATTTCACGTCAATCGAATGTGTTTTGGCTGAGAAAATAGCGTTTGAAAATTCCAAGTGTAAATCATATTGAGGTCACGTGACTTTCATTTCACCTTAATAAGGCGGTTACTTGACTGTTCTACACACTGAACTCTATATACTAACTGGAAGGCGCATCCAGATACCTAAAGCATAGCAGGCTATGGGACCACCTAGGAAGCTGCCATCTTAAGTTGGACTTTCGGAGAGCCAATCAGAGGCGAGCATTAGCAGACGGATTTACCCATGATTTACCACACACTTAACCTCAAAACGACGGAACAGCGCTGCTACCACGGAGTAATATTGCTACGCTCACTGCTATCGGATTACACTATCTGATTGGTCTTAAACGCAACGTCTGATTGGTCGCCTTAAAGTCCAACTCAAGATGGCAGCCTTCAATTTGTCCCACAGAAATCGCCCGATGCGCCTTCCAGTTAGTATATAGAGTTCAGTGGTTCTACAGGGCACCGACCGTCGCGCTACAAGATGATATTAGATATCGATACGTATCGTTGTATTGAATATGGATATGCCTGAATATGGGAAATTGAATATCGGTATTCCGATGTATCGAAATGGAAATATAATAGAGCTCGGTCAGTAACAAAGGGAAGCCGTCTGAAAATGCCGCCCTGTATTACCGACCGAGTGGTCAAAACACGCGTGTCTGTCGTTTACACGGTGAGTTTTTCAATTAATTTTTTTGGCTATCGTTCTTTTACGATGGACCGCCTAAAGCGTCTCAGAGCCAATCAGATCAAAACAAAATCGCATCGTGTGAACTGCTTGGAGTAAAGAACCATAGACGAAGAAAAAATACAAAAGAGGGAAGCTCGTAGCTCCGCGTTACCGACCGAGCGAGTGAAGAGGAGTCGATTCTGTAATGACGTCACGGTCTGAGGCCAGTCTGTGGCGTGCGTGAATGATGGCCGCGTTGCATGCCGGGTAAAACCACACAGTGGGAGTCGGCCATCTTGATTTCGTTGATGGCATGCACCAAGAGCTCTGAAGAAGTAGCGAAGCAGCAGCGCTTTTAGCGAAACTGGGGAAGGAAGAGGAAGAGGAAGAGGAGGCTCATCGTCGTTTATCGTTTCGCGTATATTGAAAAATAACGAGACGAGAGGGAATATCGCTTATCGAAGGGATAAAGAAGAGTTATAAATCGCTCGACTGTAACCCTTCGAACCCTCATCCGAGTGCGAACACAAATATAAAACCGTGCTGAGTGAAATATAACGATAATGTGTTTTACCACGATTATTTAACAACCGACCTAAACACATAACAATAATGATTTACGACATTGATAATAACATTCAGTTCAAATAAATCGACAAACACGATGCGGTTGTTCAAGTAAAACTACGACACAGTCGCGATCGTGATAATAACACTGTAAGAAGCGGAGCTCGAAGCTCGCTTTCGCTGCTTTTCCATTCTTCACACCCTGGATATCTCGTAGCCGGTTTTCTCCAGCGTTCCGAAATCTCTGTTTATCGTTTACCACAACCCAAACATGGACGCTGTGAAGAGCTTCAACTCCGAGGTAAGCAGAACGTCTCTGGCATCAATCCCCGATTTTTTCTCAAATCACGATATTAACACTAAAAAAAAAATTCCCAGCTATCGTCGCTCTACGACGTCAAGCCTCCGATTTCCAAGGCCAAGATGAACTCCCTGACGCGGGGAGCGATCAAGGCGATAAAATTCTACAAGCACGTCGTCCAGAGCGTCGAGAAATTCATCCAGAAGGTGAGGCGGAGTTTTACTCTCAAACATAGGTCGATTCCGTTGCTAATTTGGTACATTTTCATTCGCAGTGTAAGCCGGAGTACAAGGTGCCGGGTCTCTACGTGATAGACTCGATAGTTCGTCAGTCTAGGCACCAGTTTGGCGTTGAGAAGGACGTCTTCGCCCCGAGATTCGCCAAAAATATGCAGACCACGTTTCTAAATCTTCTCAAATGCCCGCCGGAGGACAAAAGCAAGGTCATCAGGGTCCTGAACTTGTGGCAAAAGAACGCAGTCTTTCATCCTGAGGTCATTCAGCCCCTGTTCGATCTTGCAGACCCTAATCATCCAATTCATAAGGAACAAAACGCTAATAGCAACGGTGCGTTTCGGAGTCCGATGCCGTTTTGATACAGTCTTCGAAGTTTAATTCATGATTGAGAGCTGTTTTTGCAATTTAATATTAGTTATAATTACTTGTACACTAGATTTAGCGATTGATGTGAGATATTCGGATCAATTTTAATGAATATCCATTGTGTTAAACGTTTTTATAACAAGCTTTAACGACTATCGGTCGATTTTTTACTAATTTCTAGCTGATTAGATCATTTTTGTACAAGTTTTACCCATCAATCTTCGATTCAAAAGCGATTTCCATCATTATTTATGAATCTAAACGAATTTTAACGAATTCTATGGACAGATTTCCAAGATTTTCAACTCTGAGTCTTTTGAAACAATTTTACTTCCCCTTATCTTCGATTATTACTATTTAATAATTGCCTTTTTCATTCCAGGAACTTTGAACGCTGCATCAGCCGCCAATCTCAACTCTTCAAACGCTGTTAACAGAACTCCGCCGTCTTCGGGGGCCAAAAACACGCCCAAAGATCAGAAAAGCTTCTCGTCTTCCAAAGCCATAGATCCAGCTTGGCTTGCTCAAACCAAAATGGAGACCGCAAACATGGTGAACGCCAATAAGCTCATGGTCCGTTTGGAAGCCAAAATCCTGGAGATTTTCATCATTTATTTGCATCTTTGGAGTCAATTTTTGTTAAATTTATCACGTTTTCAATATCATTGGTCAAGATCGATAATCTTTCATCTTCTATTCGTCAGGGTCAAAGCGGGGGTGGAAATAATCAGATGGACGTTTCGTTACTGGCTCAGCTTCAGCACTTGCAGCAGTTGTTACTGAAGAAGCAAGAGGCTGCAGCTGCCAATGAGACCCAGTCCTCCGTAAAGTTTGACAAAAAACTGTTAGACTTTGACTACGGCGAGGAAGAGGACGACGATTTGAACATGGGGAGTTCCCCAGCAGCTACCCAGTCTAGTCTGGGTCAACACAACTCTGGCGCCCCTGGCGGAAGCCTCGAGGGTCTCGGAACTCTGCTCACAAACCCCGAAGTACGCGATTTGGAGATTATTTACAGTCTTCGACGTCTGAAATAACGTGGTTTTATCTTGTATTCTTGTCCCAATATTCAATTTCGACAAATTTCAGGTCTTGAAGCAGCTTCAAACGCTTCAGCAAACCATGCAGGGCGGCAATAACGCCACTACCCAGCACGAGATGGAGGAAAAAATGAGAAAATTACAGCAAATGAAACAGCAGGAGGACGAGTTCGATAAACACTTGGCGCAAACTGTCCCTGTTAGTAGTTGGACGCATATTCGTCGTCTTTTGATCAGAATTTAAGACTGGAGATCGACAAAAAAGATATTCAAAATCATGTCTCAAGTTTAGATAAATTCAGGGTCTTCTAATTACTCAACGATAATTACAAAAATTGATTCAAAATTGAAGTTCTCTCATTTTTTTTTGTAACATTATCAAAAATTTTAAGTAAATTCTAGATTTTTAACACTTATGAAGTGAGAAAAGGTCGACAATTCAATCATATCTCATAAAAATTGCGTGAAATTAAAAACCTGACTAAAATACAAATTCCACTTGAATTAGAAGACAAGAAAGAACCCTGTGATTATTATTATTATTATTTTTTCCACAGAGTCTGCCGTTTGCTTCGGAGTGCGAACTGAAGCCTTCCGACATCCTGAAGCCGTCTCAACAAACCGGAATTTACAATCCTGGGATAAACGTCTGCATGAATCCTGGAATAATGCATCAAGACATGAGTCAGCCTCCGCCCGGCTATCCGCCGGCTCTCCCTTACGCCACTCAGCCACCCCAGAGTCTCGTCTCTTTACAAAATACCAAAAGCCCTCTGATCGACGAGCGGCAAGACTCCATGGACTTCCAAGGGTGAAGAAAATAATCTTCAATCTCGAAAGAAATTCTTATCGCAAGTTCGATCTGGACACGAGTATTTGAAACTTTTACTCGGGTCTTGAAAATACTTGCTAAATCAACAACTAATCTGCTGTTTGATACTGTAGATCGCAGATTCATCTACAGATAACAGAAAAAAAAACACGCAGAACAGTTCGAAATTTCAAGAAAATTTATTTTCAACGGTTTTTAGACAATATTAACAATGTTTTTGTTCCTTTTCCAGAGCTGCTCCGCCGAGGAGAGACAGCAGTAGCGTCGAAATCGTAAACCTCGATAATATCAGGTCTCAAAGTGGTTCACCGGATCGATTCAGACGCCGTAGCCGCTCCAGATCCCCGCGGCACCGAGACAGGGAGAGAAATCGCGAACGCGACAAAGACAGGGACAGAAAATCTCGGTCTAGGAGCCGATCCAGACGCAGGAGGTACCGATCGGGCGTTAATCCTCTATTCCTCTATTCGTCACACATTTATTCATTCATTCAAATTCTCCCGCAGGTCCAGATCCAGGGAGAGAGATCGCAAGCGGGACGATAGCAGGGACAAAATGTCCGAGGAGGAAAGAGAGAAGCAGAGGGAACGAAGAAAACGGGGGCTTCCCCCTATCGTTAGAGACAAGCTTAGCGGTACGTTGGCCAAAGTTACGTACCCCAAAATTTTATCCCTTTCCTTATTCCCATTATCCGAGACCCTGTAGGGTTTCTTTATCGTTTATTAACTCGTATTTCGTCAACAGTTTGCAGCACGACACTGTGGGTCGGACATCTTTCGAAACTGGTTCATCAGGAGGAGCTTTCTGACACCTTCGGAGAATTCGGAGACATTGTTAGCATTGATTTAATATCGCCTAGGGGATGCGCTTTCATATGTATGAACAGGCGGCAGGACGCTTACAGAGCACTCACCAAATTGAAGAGTCATAAGATGCAAGGAAAAGCTATAACGGTATAACAGACACAGAAAACAGAGAATATTTATCATATTTATACAGAATTAAGTTTCTTTTATAAATAATTTAGATTTTTCTAGTCTCATTTAATTATGTTTTACAGCTTGCTTGGGCCCCGGGAAAAGGAGTAAAGGGAAAAGAGTGGAAGGACTATTGGGAAGTCGAACTAGGAGTCAGCTACATACCGTGGAATAAATTGAACAATGTTACCGATATCGATCTCGAACTTCTTGAAGAAGGCGGAATGATCGACGAGGACACGCTGCCTCCGAGATTGAAGGGTACTAGTCAGCGATTCGTGCCTCAAAACAGATTTTCAGATCGATTTATCACTATTAATAGATAATTAGAATCTTGAACGACAATTTTTCTTCCATTTTCACTGTTTTTTTGTGGATTTTTTTAATGGAGTTGATGAAAAATTGTTAGATATTGTAAATTTTCATGAAAATCTTCGAAACGATGCATATTTACAATTTTAGAGGGCAAAAAAAATATTGCATTGGTTCAATTTTGATTAAAAAAAAATACGTTAAGAATCATAGAAATAATTTTCACCAAGAGTATTATCAAATGTTTTTTTTTCTTCTTTTTCAAGTCGAAAAATGAACTAAATTCGACGAAATTTTTCTTCTAATTGGATAAAAACGCTTCCAAATCTTTTCTCTTCTCTTATCTTTTCATTAAAAGACGTTGTTTGAATTTTTTTCTTAGGTAAATTGAAGCACGGTGCATCGAATACGGACTCGTTGCAGCACCAGATGCAGATGCACATAGCTGGAGGTTCGGTGGGAGGTACGCCGATTCCGACACTGACCGATGGCATCGTGAACGTTATGTCTTCTGGGGAAAATTCTCAACCGCAACAACAGCAACAAATGGTCGACACTAGTCAGCCTCCTCCTATCAGGTCGCAGACTTCGGCATCTCTTTTAGCACCGCCAAATGCTCAATTACAAATGATGCCACCTGGGTTCCCACTATCTGGGGTCACGCGTTAGTATCCTTATCACACGAGGCGATGAGGAAGTTACAGAAGTCGTTCTTGACTGTGTTTTGAGAGTTTCTAGTATTTCAATTTTTTATAAGTTCAATTGAACGTCGAGAATCGATTGAAAAATGGTTTAGGAACTTTCAATCAGGTTTTCTAGTTCAGAGAATTGAAATATTCAAGATTCAAAGATTGATTACTTGTTTTCTGGACTTGAGATTTCTGGATTCATGGGAAACTTTTTTTCAGTTGAGTTTATCAGATTCCCGGTTTCAATTTCGCATCAGAGACGATGCTAATTGAGTACAAACTAATCTTCGAATCGATCGAAGCGTTTTATTACCGACAATTTTTTTACCTTTTTGAGGATTTTTGATATTCAAAATTTTTCCATTCAAATCGACCTAAATTCAAAGTTATATTTTTCACGGAAGACTTTTTTTCTTCAATCTTCTACGATTTTAAACATTCAGAATCATATCAAGACTGATTTTAATCTTCCAATTTTTGTTTCTATTCCATGAAGCAGGCATGATAGGACCGATGGGACTGCAAATGGCTCACGGACTAATGCCTAATGTTCCGATCGGCGTCCCACCGCCCAATATGCAAGGTCTTCTCGGTCCTGGAATGATGCAGACTATGCTCACACCTCCCGTTAATTCGCCTTTTGGAGCTGGAGTCGGAGTCGGACTTCTGGCACAAATTCCTCTACCGGCTCCAGCCGCGCCCTCTGATAAGGGCAGCACGACGGGTGAGAAAAAAAACTCCCGAAAATTAAGCAAATGAAATGATAATACTAATCGGAGATTGAATTTTATTTGATTGGAATAGCAAACAATTATTGGAGTTAGTGAAATTATCTGATTTATGAAGAAAACTCAATTGAAATAGATTGAAAATTAAGAATCTAAGGGAGAATGGATTCAAAAATCCTCAATTTTAATCTAAACTGAATAAAAAATGTATTCAAAATCTTGGAATCAAGGTTTATTGAATATTCTTAAATTTGAAAAAACTTGATAATTCTCAAATAATATCAAGATTGAATTTAAAATTTTTTTTCAAGTCCTTCAATGCTAGCGAAAACGATGAATAATATATTTTCATAAAATTTCTAGGCATGCCGCACAACGTTCCTCCAATGGGAGTGCCTCCGCCAACATCCGAAGCGAATCTGGCAAATCTTCCGATGCTTCGTCAGCCTTTCGGCCTAGGCCCGCCTCCCTCGATGCAGATGCAACTGTCCCATCACCACTCCGCGGACGACATGGACGTAGAGATGGAGGACGATATGCCTCCGAGCACGATAACCGTGGCTAAAGAAAAGCCCCCAAACCTAAGCGACCAGCTTTTAGCCGCCATGGGCAAAGGCCCTCTGGTCGAAAGGCTGGAGGAAGACGCTCTAGGCAGAGACCAAAGGCAGGATAGAAACCGCGACAGAGATCGAGACCGCGAACGAGAAAGACGCGACCGTGGAGACAGAGAGAGAAACGAACGGGACGAAAGCAGCGAGTCAAGGAGGGACAGAGGCAGAGGGAGGGACCGGGGGCGAGATAGACGGAGAGACAGAGACAGGGAAGACCGCAGGGACAGAGACTCTAGGGACAACGGAGCCGGGCCGAATAATCCGCCGGAAATGGAGGCGATGAAGAAAGAGCCGAAACAGAGTCTCGCGGACAGACTCAGACAACTTGCGGACGGGACCTTGCCTCTTGATGACAGAATGGAGAGGAATAGAAACGATCGGGATCGGAGCTACGAAGAACTTCCCAGACGAGCGCCAGACCTCCCGCCCTCGCTTATGGACCTCCCTAAATTTCCTGGGGCCCCGCAGGATAGGGGCGACTTTTGCCCGAGGGGAAACGACTTCAGGGGACCGCAGGATCCGAGGGACTATCAGCGAGGACCTGGGGACCGAGACAGACCGAGTTTTGGCGGACGAGGGAGGATCGACGACTTCCCAGACTCCAGAATGCACGTGCAGAGATTTGGGGACGAATTCGATGCCAGAATCGGACCGAACGGACCCCCGAGGCCCGACGACTTTAATATCAATCCCAGAATGGGACCGGCTAGAGACGATTTTGAGAGACCTGATATGAGGGGGAGACACCCCATGGATGATTACGAGAGGGAGAGGTACGAGTTTGAGATGATGCAGAGGGAGGCTGGCTTCGATCATAGAATCGAGGGATTCGACCCGCGCGGACACCCGGATCATCCAGACTTCGATCCCAGGAGGCGAGACTTCTTCCCTCCACCTATGGACCCTGGATTCGGACCACCACCCATGATGGGACCTCGGGGACCCAGGGGACCCATGGGACCCGATGCGTTCGGACCCAGGGGACCTGGCATCGGGCCCAGAGGACATGGTGCGTATTTGTGGCCGGAAATTTAAAGATTTCTATTATCCTTCCGCCCCAACATCATTAACTTATACCCCCCGATTTTATTCCAGTCTATATGAAAGTATAAAGATAAGAAGAAGCGTAAGTTGAGCGAGCGATAAGCATAATCTTGACAATAACAAAAGTAATGAATTCCAATATTCTAATTAAACTCGTCTAACAATTCTCTAATATTCTAGGTCCCATGTTTCACCCTCGTGGGATGGGCCCTCGAGGTATGAGGCCAGGAATGAGGCCGTTCGGTCCTCGAGGTCCTCCGTTTGACCCTCGCGAAGGAGATCCGTTCTTCAGGCCTCCGTTCGACGATACTCGAGGCCCGCCCATTAGGCCGCCATTCGGGCCTCTGGGTCCACCTGTGGGCTCCGAGGGACCCTGGAGAAACTTGGAGAACGGTCCTCCGGGGTCCTCCTCAGGTTCCTGGGCAGGAGAGCCGGAGAATGGTATAATGGATAACCCGGAGGACAGAGACATCTTCGAGAACCACACCTCGCAGAGAGAAGACGAGCCGGGGTCGTCCAAGGCGATGGATCGCGAGAGCCGGAACCGAAGCAGAAAATCAAGATGGGCGAACGTCAGCCCTCCGCCAGCGGATCACATGTTCAACGAGGAGAGATCGATATTCGTAGAAGAGAACGAGAACGAAAATAACGATTCGGATCGTTTGAATCCGGAATCGTCGCGGAACGAAAAAGAACCGGAGGAGAAATTCAAAGGCGACGAACCTGAGCTTGAAGCGATGGAGGAGAATTTACATGATTTTGACGAACTCCCCGAACACGGGGACAATTTAGAACAAGAACAAGCTAATTTAGAGCGCGAGGAAACTGAGAAAACTGACGACGCGGTTGATCGGGAAGTCTTCGAACACCGGGAGGAAAATATCGAGAGAAATGAGCCGAAGGTTTTGGCAGATGATAATCATCGGTTCGAGGAGAGTCGAAGAGAGGATGAGTTCGGGAATCAGAATGAGATTTACGAGCCCGAGGAGGAGAGCAAAGTCATGTTCTGTCCCGATCAAGAGGAACGACGGGAAAGGGAAGAGCCCAAGATGATAGAGGAGGATAACGGAATGGAAAATTTGGGGACGACCAACGGAGACGACGAGGAGAGGATAGATAACGAAAATCTTGATCAGAGTGTCACGACGCCTAAATCCGATATGGGAGAAGAACTATAGTAAAGTTTAATAACAAAGAATGACGAATTAATTTCTACATAAAGACAGACGAAAAATGTTTCATTTGAGCTAGAAGAAGCTGGTCTTTATATTATTACGTGTAAATACATATAGTTACGAAATAGTAGCGAAAAAGAAAAGGAAGAAAAATATTCGGTTAGAAAATATTTCGATGTAATTAATTATGAATAATTAATTAATTATAAGACGAAAGTAACGGATGAGCAAAAGCGAAAATTAAGAAATTTTCGAAATTCTAATGCTACTGATATTCTGAAAATCAATTTTTACTATACAAGCGGGACGAGGCGAGGGGGCGAGACTTCTAAATCGATTCGGAAGTGCCTGTTTGTGATGGAATAATAAAAATTCTTACGGAGTGGTGGGGAAATATTAATCTATGGGTCCAGTGGGGGAATTTTTTTTTTTTTTTTTTTCAATTTTTTTTTTTTACTCGATAAGTATGAATACTATTTATAATTGATTGATTGGGATTGAATTTAGTCTGAAATAACAGACTGAGAAAAAAAAAAAACTCAAAAGTTAAGGAGAAATATGAAAAAAGAGATGAAGAGATAACAACACTGCTGTGATAGTGAACACAGGACCTAATATATATACCCTACTATACCTAAATACTAAGTACCTATTTACCATTTACCATAAAATTAAACAAACAAAAAAAAAATATAACTATACTTCAGAAGCAAAGAAGAAGAAAAAACACACAAAAAGGTCAAATAATTTCTATTTCATTTTCTTATGAGATGATGATTAGAAACAATTAATAAAGAAAAGAATGGATAATTGATATCGCGCGGGAGTATATTTTTCAAATCAAATCATGCAATCGTATTGCAAACACGTTCAACTTGTATTCGTTGATTCTTGTTTTAAAATATTGTAGTTAAATTTTCATTATTTTTATTCTCTGCTATCGATACGAGAGAGAGAAAGAAGTGAGATAGATAGGATTAGTAGTAGGAAGAAAGGAAAGAAAAAAAAAAAAATCAAACACTGCTACATACGTAATAGCGATCATGTGTATTTGCTGGTAATTCGTGTCTAATATTAATTTATTGAAATTTTGTATAAAAAAAAAAAAAAAAACGAAAATGCATAATAATAATAATATGCATACATAAACGTGAAATGAATGAATAAATAAATAAATAAATAAATGAATACAATAGGTAGAAGATAGATAGACACAATAATAAAGAAAGGAAAACAACAATTACATACATATATTACGTAAATAAACAATTTTATATTTTCTTAAACAAAACAAAAAATGAAATGGATAAAAAAAAGGGAAAAAATTTTTAAGTTATCAAAATAACGAATGTTGATGATGAATAGTTAATTGATTATTTTTCACTTTAATTATACAAGATAAAATTATTGATTGAATTTTGAATTGAATAGAATTGAATTATTGTGCATTTTGAGAGAGAGAGAGAGAGAGAGAGAGAGAGAGTGTGTGAAAGAGAGAGAGGTACCATACCATACATACGTGAATAAATAACTAAAGAATTAATTATTGCTCAAAAAAAAAAAAGATAAACAAAAGAAGCGAATATACAAAGAAGAGAAAGGCAAAAAAAAAAAAAAAAAAGAGAAAGAATAGAAAAATGAATCGAAAAAAAATACAAAGGAGAGAAAAAGAAAAATCAATAAATATTTTATACAAATCGAATTTTTCGAATAAATATATGGCGTTATCATTCCAATTCTTCTGCTCGTACTACTACTACTACTACTACTACTACATACTACTTATTCTTGAAACCTAATTAATTAATTAAAATTAATACAATAGATGTTGGAAAAATTATTAAAATGAAATAGAAATATAATAAATATTATTAAGAAGAAAACCGCGCGGGGAGTGAAATGTGACTCCGAAACGAGATTAGAATCCTTCATTATGTTTCTTTTTTTTTTTTAATAACTGTACAAGTACTCTTGAAATTTAATCAATCCAAAATAATTATCCTTGTTTTTGATGTGTGATGTAGCGATAATTTAATATCCAAACTCTCAACTGCGCTGAGAAGAGAGAGAATTCATTAATTTCTGTTTAATTATTTTAAAATAGATTAGAATGTGGTGTTTATTATCGCTAGTAATTAAGTGATTATTGATTATGAATTATCAACAAGACTATCGGTTCCTGTGTTCACGCACGCAAGTTAACACGTAGTACGACCCAGCGATGGAGAACTCGCGCTTGCGCTCAAACTGAGTGACAAGTGCAAGGTACTGTCTCTCTATTACACCATAATGTAATTGTAATATGAACAAAAAAAAAAAAAAATTGAAATTTGATCAAATTACTAAATAGGGGAAGAAAAGAAAAAAACATCATGTGTCGATTTTAATTTTATAAAAGAAGACAAAAAAAGAAGTAACAGGGAAACATATAATCAGAGAATTCATTATGTTTCATCATGTTACGAATTGTTAAAAAATTCCGCCACGAAGGAAGATCGACCTCCGCAACGATTTTTAGAAACTCGCCGTCGCACCGCCCGTCCAATTAAACGCAATTTCAATTGTAATGTGTTTATACTGGATCGGGGTCCGTATTTATAGGATCCAATGATTTCAGAATCTTTATATTCATCGATCGACTATTTCAAACGTTGGACCGATATCTTCTAACAGAAATTTTTCTTTAGCGATCGATGAAATTATTATTTCATATTGTAAAGAAGATTTTTATCACAATAATGTCGACCGATTTCTAATTATTAAATTAGATTAGATCATGTGTGAATATCGACTCAACAACTAATCGAGATAAATTCATGAAATAGCAGCGTGTTCCTCTTCATCGTGTGAATATTTATAAAGATTTATATATCTTTGTATTTTGAATTTTAATTTTATTGTACGTAGCAATTGAATTACTGATAATTATTGTTCGCTTATACATAATGTGTTAACTATAAATACGGACCTTGTTTTTTTTTTTTTTTCATGTTTCAGAATTCAAAGGAACGATTATATATAATAAAATTATGATTGAACAGAGAATTTTTATTCTTGATTGTAGAAGTTTTTAGATTATTCTTCAGTCAAAATTTTCCGTCTTACGAAGTGAATCATGAAGATATAAAAAAAAAATACAGCGTGCTATGATAACTATATTTGAGGAATAAAAAAAGAGAAAAGAGAAATTTTCTCTTGATCTTTAGATTTATACACACAACGTAAGAAAAAAAGCACGCTAACTAAAAATATTACATTAACTATAATTACAGTTATATTATTATACATTACATATTATTCTAATTTTTTCTTATCCTCAGTCTTCGCTGTTCTTTTCTCCTCTCCGTCTCTCAAAAAAAAAAAAAAAACCATAGCAAGAACGATACAGTAAGAAGAGAAAAATGAGATCAAAGAAATAAAAGGAAGAAGGAATTCAAAGATTCTGAAATTAGTTTTTTGGTTCTTTTTGTCTTTTTTAACATCGACACAAGGTAGCATCTTTCCTTCGCTGTAATAAAATCATCGCAAAGATTCTTCCATTCTATTTCTCTATCGCTTCTGAGAATTTAACAACGATATCGAAACTTTTTACGTATCTGGAGATCATAGATCGCTTTCTTTCTGAACTCTGATACTGATATAGTAAAAGTGAGAAATCAAAATATCCATCTATTCCTTGCGCCAAATAGTTTTGCTGTTTTTTGATTTCCACGCATCGTCATCTCTTATATAGAAAGTCTGTATATAATATACATAAAATGATAAATCATTAGAAAAAAGCAAGTATCAGCTATCATTGCTTTTCGTTCTGCTTACGGCGCCCTGCGATCTACAATTTCCATGATACTAATAATTAGTGTAATGTATTATATAGATTCGGTAAATGATAAATTAGAATTCTCTTTATTGTAATTTTCCTTATTTCGAAGATGTAGAAGTTTAGAAAATAAAAGATTGAAAGATAGATAAATATATATAGGTATGTAGAGAGAGAGAGAGAGAGGAAGGGAGGCGAAGAAGGTAGAGTTAATTACTACTCCATTATAATTAAATACGAATATTATACATGGCTAATTAATCAATTATTATCATTTTTTATAGTCAGGTATAGATGAATTTTCTTTATCATTACTATTCAATTACTGTTATTTATCTATCGTAAATATAGATACAATGAATAATAGTAATAATAATGAAAATAATATGTAATATGTATAATCCCTCGATTAATTATACCTAATATTATCCCTATATCTGTCTATACTACCATTATATATATATATATTTACATTTATTATACACACATAAATGAATAGGCATATATTTACCCTATACGTTAATTAATTAATTAATTAATTAATTAATTGGATTATATACATAGATAAAATAAAATAATAATAATAATAATAATGGACATTAATAAATAAAATTAAAAAAAAAAAAATAATGTGAAATATTTACTGTATAACTGTTTCGTTTTTCTTTTCTCGCGGTTTTTTTTTCTTTCAGTTTCTACCATTTTGAATATAATTGAATTAAAACTATATCATAAATGATAATATAATAATTATGATGATTAATGAATTTATTGTGTACTAGCTACTATGATTATTGTGAAAGATAAAAACAAAAGAATTGTTCTTATATAATATATAGGCAAGATTTAAATTTATTGCGTTTTTAATTTCAATTTAATTTTATTCATCATTATATATATATACATTGTATATAACATATATTGAAAAGATTGGCATACAGATTAGTTACATAAAATGTATCGGGGCTGTGCGATTACCTAATCGCGTATTCGAGTTTCTTCGATCAATCGATCAATCGACGTTTCGAAATAATACAAGGATCGATTCATCGAAAAATCAATTAATGAAAACCAATGAATCGAAGCCTTTGATGAATCGATTGATCGCACAGTCCTAGAATGTGTAATCAATAGACTAACACGATAGTAAAGCATATAATGAACCATAATTCTCAAATGAACTTTGCAGATACTTGAAACTGGTGAAAAATTGTACATGGAAATATGAATTTTATGTATCAATCAATCAATTCAATCCGTTAATTAATTTATCTGTCTATCTATCCAAGTCATGTAACATGGATCGACAGATATACTATCTCCTAGATCCACGACCTCGGGTGTCCAATCTGCTTCTCAAAAAAGCGCTCAAATTTCTCTGCGATCTAGGAGAAAGCTGGAACCTTATACCGCGGTGTATTAAAATCGAGTCCTGACTCTCCGCGCTGTTTGCCACAAAATCCGGTTCTCCGGCAACATTAGAAACCGAAGGTTCGGTCTCATTCTCCGCAGACGAATTAGACGTGGTCAAAGAGTCTGAACTGTGTCTAGAAACCGATCTTATCCCAACACTCGAAGCTCCCTGGTCTCTGACCGACCAACTCGGCTCTAGACTCGGAACATTCAGAGTTCTATCGCCTATCCCGCCTCTCCGGGGCGTATTCCACCCGTTATACGAGTCTCTGTCCGAGACGAGGCCCCCGGAAGACCTCAGAGTGTAGGGAGAGTGGCGATTCTGACCAATCGAAGGCCTCCGCAGCGGAATTTCGGACCTGGCGGTAACGACTGGCGAAGCTAATCCCGCGATTCTACTCTGGATGCTCAATTCTCGCTCTACGCTGTTCATCCTGTTTTGTTGCATCCGTAATCTGAAAGAGGCCAACTGGTCGACGATCGCCTCGCGGAATCGCGTCTGACGATTCTGACGCAGGAGGTCGGGGACCGAGCGATTCAGACGGAAGGAACGTCTCAAGTCCTCCTGGGCGGAGAGCGGGACCTGAATCTGGGACTGCGACGAAGTGCTTCTCCTCGGTTCGGAAGAACCCTGGACTTCGATTGCGGGGGGATTCGCAGTCCCTGATTGTCGGGATTCTAGAGAGTACAAACTCCCCTCAGGATTGTACGAGGAGGTCGAGTTGCGAGATTGAGAAGCAGAGGGTGTGTTGAGCTGCGGATATTGCTGGGAGATATTTCCATTGCTGGACGATTCTGCGCTGTTTGAGCCGCTAGAGGTCGAATTCTCGCGAGAATCGGCGGACGTCGTTATTCTACTGCTTCCAGAGGTGCTTGACGAGCTCTGAGACAAGGGCGCGACTTCGTTCGCTCGGACAGCCTCAGCGGAGGCCGAACTCTGAAAATAAGTAGAATTTGAAGAAGATTAGATTCTGGATTTATGTAATTTCGAGACTTTTTTTTATCTCCGGTGAGCCAATTACTTGATTAGTAACGACGGTACGGTTCCTGGAGTTTCCACGGAGCCTGAGAAGGACTCCCTCGCGTCTGTTTGGGCTCTGGCCATGTGACCGTTGGCCGTCCCTCGGAATGAGGTGTTTGTATCTAGACAGTTCCCCCGGAGTTAGTTCTCTGGCATCGGAATCCACTCTGTGATGTGGAATCTGGGTGTAGGGCCTGCGCAGCGGAACTAAAGGGCTTTGTTGCTGTTTTATCATCTTTTCCATTTGTTCCTGACGAAGCAAAAGCAGAAATCAATTCGATAAGAGCTCAATCGAATCTCTAGATTGTAGAAAGTTCGATCTTTTTCAAGCTACCTGAAGAGTAACTTGTTTAGAGAAGTCTCCAAGCTTAGTCTTTTCTATAACAGGATATTTCTTCTCGTTTTCTAGTCTGTTATCACTGCTTGAAGCCCCCGTCGTCGGTCCGTCGCACATCTTTTGCTGATCTCTGACGTTATCGATGTCCGGGACGACCTGCAGCTCCTCGCCTATCACAGCCGGGACTTTGAAAGTCGTTATTATCGCAGATAAAGAGTCGAGGACCTCCGTCGCAGTCAGGCGCCGGCTCGGCTCCAGGACTAGGAGTTTTCTTATCAAGGATATCGTTCCTTCTGAAACTCTGCCGTCGCTGTAAGAAGTTCATAATTCAGTTCATAGATTCATTTCAGTGAAAGAATCAACCAGGGATCGAAAAATACTTCGGGATGTGATAATTGGCGGCTTTTATCTTGTTGAACAACTGCGTCGGGCTGCTATCGTAGAACGGAAATTGGCCGTACAACATCGTGAAGAGAACCACTCCCAGAGCCCACATGTCGGACGGTTTGCCTAGATACGGTTTACCGCATAGAACATCGGGCGATATGTATGCCGGAGAACCACGCTGATCTTTTAATAGATCGTTCTCACTTCCCAGATGCTTTCCCAAACAGAAATTTGTTATGGTCACCTGGAAAATCAGTTTTTCGGTCAGAAATTGATTTAAAAATTGAATTTAGGGCAGATCGAAGGCTTTTTTTGCGTGAAATTGATTCTAAAGAACCCAGATCTCGTATTTTCAGTTTGTATAATTAATTTTAAGCAATATTTTCAGTCTCTCTATAATCTCATAAAGTTTTTCACTGATTAAAATCAAGTTTCATGAATTCTATGGCGAGATTGAAGCTTTCAAAGTGTAAAATGTGATATATTGATCTTTGGAATTGAATTTGAACAAGAATGAAAGTTTTTTTTGTATGGAATCAATAAAAAGTACAGTTTTTTTCATACAAAAGTTTCAAATCCAAATCAAATTTCATATTCTAGAATCCAAAATTGATTTCAATTAAAAATCTACATTTTTATGTTAATTGAGATTATAGAGATTCTTATTGACTCTGATAGTTTAGACTGTGTGGAAAGATTTGAGCTCCTATGAATATAAAATCTGATATTTCAGTGTCCCAAGATAATTTCCACCAATAATCGATTTTTTTTCTACGAAATTGTTTGAAAATAGTTTGTTTTTCTTTTAGTGATTGAAATCAACGAAAATTGACTTCTCTGTGGCAACATTCAAGCTTCAAAGAGTCACAATCCTCGAAACAGTCTAAAATGAACTTTTATCTGAAAAACTTGAAATTCTTTAGAACGTACTTTTTTCGTCCTACGATTAAGTACAAGATTTCCAAGTTTCAGATCTCTGTGTACGATATTTCTCTTATGAAGACACGCCACTATCCTAACGGTGTCTGAAAATATGAGCAAAGTTTCTCTCTCCGATAATTTCTTCTCCCTTATCACATGGTGCTGAAGATTCAAAAGCTCGTTATTTTTCGGATTAAAATCGTGCGCCGTCAGACAGTCCAGCACCAGACACAAACGACGCTTCACTTTCCCTGTATAAACCGATCCGGAAGCGTTGCTTTTCTCCTCTAAGGCGCAGTCCTGTGGAATGAAAAATACCAAATTAATTCGAAATCAAGAATTTTTGATTATATGAATTTATATCGAAATTGGAAATATTCTGGGGCAGTAGAACTAGAAAATCTCGTTATCAATGACTTTAAAAAATCCATGATGATGAACGACGCCATCCTGGCTGTGTAGAAGGCTGAGCAAAGAGTATTCGGCGTGTAGCAGCATTTTCCCCTGTCTATCGTCCTGCGTTTCGGAATCCTCCTGGTCCTTGAGGGTCAGTATTTTGATGGTATAGAATTTATCAGATCCTTCCTTCCTCGCCAGACACTGAACGATGCTTTTGACCGGCGAAGTGCCGATCGGAGGTCCGAGCAGATAGGGTCCAGCCCTCTTGGAGGAGTTGGAGGCCACCGGGGTCCCAGGCTTTGGCGTTTTGAAGAAAGGCGTCGATTCCCCTCGTTCGAAATTCCTAGTCGAGGACGTTGAGGGCTTGGAGAAGTCCGTCCAACCCTCGTCCCTGTTTTTATCTATCCGAGTCTTCGATTTAGCCTTGGATTTGGACTTTAGGTCCGGAACCTGGTACAGGACGTTTTCAGAGCTCCCGCGTCTCTTCAGTCTCAATACTCCCTCCGTGTTTTCGTCCTCTCTCTCCAATTCCATTATCTGGTTGAGCCCGACGGAGTCACGGTTTTCACTCTCCGTCAAATTAGCGTCTAATATTATCTCCGGATCGTCGGCCAGATTCACAGCCTCCGATACGTTCTCGGCTAGGACGTTCAATCCGCCTTCGTCGAAAGTGTCGGGTAGCGCGTTCGAAGGCGAAACGGAGGACGAAGGGACGCCAATGTTCTCCAAGGTCAGCATAACGACGAGTCTAAAAATTGTTTTTCAGTTCTTGAATTTTAATTCTACGAGACAAAATGGAATAAAAACTATGAGGCTGTAGGAGATTGTGAATTTGAGGTTGATCGAGGGTATTAATAGCCTAGGCCTAACCTCTGAAGGTTTTAATTGAACAAAAAAAAAAAAATTCATAACCTTGTTTACTATTTTGTTGTAGAATTATCGACGAGTATTCCGCATGACGTTTACTGGTTATACTTCGACGATCATCTGGTTGGATTGGGATAACGTCATTTATCATATGTTATATACATCGCGCAATATTTCGCAATGATAAATAACACGTATTAGAAAATGGGGAAAAGTAAACTAATGAGATTATTGCATCTTGTTACGTGCTCGATTTATTCGTCTATTTACAATTTATTTTGGTTCCGTGGGTAAAACGGTTATCATCGCATTGTCATGGTTCGTAGGTTCAGGCACAGATGGCGCCACAGTACTCTCAATCAATCAGAATCCGGTTTTCTCACAAACAATTACCATTTTGTGCAGTTTTCAAGAATACGTCTTCATTGTTGCATGAAACAAAGAAGTCTTCCGATATATATCTTCGGAATTCCATTTAGAATTGCACTCTTGGTTCCTTTTCCGCGCTCGCGACGCGTAGGCTTTGCTATCAGTGAAAACCCGGGAAGGTCGGTAAGAAGAGTAAAAAATGAGTGTAGCATGCTCTTCTTTACCCACAAAGTAGCCGCGTCACTTATTTTCACTTATATCAACGCCTACGCATAACAGGCGCGAAAAAGAAGATAAGAGCGCACTGCCGCATGAAATTTCGAACATATACATACCAAAAAATCTGTGGTTTGCGCCACAATAACGACAAAATTCTTGTTCCTAACTAAAATGGTAATGGCCGCGACCACCAGTTGAAAGCGGCAATTACCATTTTGTGCAGTTTCCAAGAATACGTCTTCATTGTTGCATGAAACAAAGAAGTTTTCCGATATATATCTTCGGAATTCCATCTAGAATTGCGCTGTTGGTTCCTTTTCCGCGCTCGTGACGCGTAGGCTTTGCTATCAGTGAAAACAAGTGAAAACCGGGTACGATCGGTAAAGAAGAGTAAAGAATGACTGAAGCATGCTCGACTGCAATCTCGCATTTTACCAACTCGATATCTGCTCGCCAATGATTGGCGAACAGCCATAGCATTCGATCAACAATAATTGGTCCTGTATATGCCTGAATCTCAAGATGTTACCTCGGCCTGGAGCCCAATAACATGAAAGAAAAACTATGTAGCTGGCATGGAAGAATTTATGGATGTCATCAAACGAAACATAAACCCATTCAGTACGGATAATGAACAAGATAAATCCGGACATGAAGACACGACTTCGGATCTTTTTTTTTATTTGTAATACATATTTGAATTACATTTATATAAAATTAAACCCAGTATTACCTTCATATTTATTAATTTAATTCCTAGTAGACATTCTACTAAATGTTTCATCACTACATGCATTTTTTTTTCGACCCAAGACAGTCATACATATAAATGTAACAAAAAAAAAAAAAAAAATTGATACGATGAATGATATCTTTTTTCTGATTCTATAGAGTAATTTTTTGTTTTCAATCATTAAGAAATCAATTTTTCACTATTTTCGTATACTCTTATTGTATATATATATCCTAATAAACATTATACATATATTTAATAATACTGTTACTTGATAAACTAAGTAAAATTATTATCTCGTCCTATAGAACAATTCTATTATTTCTAGTATAGACGAATTTTTCTCTAAAATCAAATAGATTATCACCTATAATTTCATATAACGTATTGTCTGCCGCTTGCTAGTTTATCATTATTAGCAAAATGTGTTTTATTCACTAGAAAGGCACTAAAACACAATAAATTTATCAACAATATAAACATAGAGTTCCATCCATAAGTCTCTATCACAAAACCGACTATAGTTTGTTCTAATATCTCGCCAAATCCCCCAAACCCATTTATAATGCCTACTACAGCCCCGCCGCACTTGCGACCCTCCAATTCGCCCAAAGAAACAGCAAACGATCCACTCAGAGCCCCGGTCGGACCTCCTACCGCGAAGCCAAAGAAAGCCAAAAAGTTGACACTCCACATGAAACCCCAGGATAACGTCAGCCAGAACAGAACAAGCCCCAACGTTCCCATACCGAGAAGAACCAGACTCTGCGTGAGGACAGTGTCCCGCCTTCCCGTCAGCCCGATTCCAATGCATCCGAGCAGGTTACCGATTTTATAAATCGTTATAGCAACTTGAGTTCTGTGCTCTCCGTGTCCGAGTTTATGGATGAAGAAATCAGGCACCCAGAATATAACCGCGGACCTGATGAGCCGGAGGCAGAATACTGCAATTGCGAGATCTGAGACCCCAGGAAAGTTCCATTTCTCGGTCCAAGAGGCTCTGAGGGACAGTTTCTTGTAGGCATTTCTACCCGGCACATTGATTTCCAATTCCTGGGGGAGATAAAGGCTCAGGAAAGCGAGGACGGACATCGAAACAACGATCATGCTCAGCGGAGGATAGACGAAACTCCAGCTCGAGTATTTTCTGAGTAAAAAGAGGGCGAGATAGTTGGCCAGAAGGCTGCCGCAGTATTCGGCGATTGATAGAAGCCCGAAAAATGAGTTGAGCCGAGAGTCCTGGATCCAGAAGTACGAGATCTTGCAGAGCGAGGGCCAAACGAGACCTTGAAAAACCCCAGATACTATCACCAGCACCACCATAGCATCGTAGTTGTCTATTTTGCCGAACAGCGTCATCACTCCTCCGGAGACGATCAAGCTGACTGCTATAAGCTTCCGGGGCAATCGGCTGTCCGTGTAGCTGGCCAAGTATATCTGAGACAGAGCTAAAGATAACTTCATGGAATTTTCTAAGAAGTAGTAATCACCGGGAGATATTAACAAGCTAATTTCTAGACTGTCGGCCAACAAGGACAAAGGATAACGAAGAAGACATGTGCTGGCTTGGACCGTCGACACTACCACGAAGACCATGAGTTGGATTACATTTAAAGACACCATAGTCCCGTTTACTAACTTTTTCGAACGCTTAATTAATGAAGATTTCAGCTATCTTATATTAAAAGAACGAGGAGAAATGTTTTTTAAGAATCTCTCGGAGTCGAGAAGTGGTTAAAAACGAAGATAGAATGCTAGAAGTTTGTTTAAAAGGCGATTGTAAAACTTATAAACTATAAACACAGCTTTTGCTGCCGATTAAAATTAACGACAATCTTTTGGCGGTCTTGAAACTGATCACAGCCCCTCGAATTTTACGATTTATACACTCCGACGAGTACCCCGTTGGTTACAATATCTGGAAGACTCGACCCAGTGTTCGCCCTGACGTAAGGATCGCATTGAAAAGTCAATACTGGGTGGTGTCCCAATGTAGCTGACCTCGTCTGCTTAGGATCGCCGATTCCCACCTCGCAATGCATTCTAAAATTTTTTGCAACATAAGATTATTAATTTGTTCATCAAGAGAAAAAAACTAGTCGAGTCTGAACGTGAAACAGAATTGGAATCATTAGAAGATCAGGTTGTTCCTGATGAGCCTAAGGGTCTAAAGGTGAAATGAAAGTCACGTGACCTCGATATGATTTACACTTGGAATTTTCAAACGCCATTTTCTCAGCCAAAACACATTCGATTGATGTGAAATTGATATCAGTGACGTAGAAAAACTGAATGAAGGGCCTGCCAATCGTGGATTTTCGAATATCGAAAGATATACACTCGAACTCCCCCAGGTTGACCGAGTTGGGACCGAGCTATTCCCGCTATTTGACGAAAGTAGGGGCCCCCACTCCGGTCGCCGCGGGCTGCCTCTCCTCTCCCCAAGGTGTGAGTGAGAGCAGACAGTGACAACGGGTGCGAGTGAGAGCGCGATGTACAGCACCGGCAAGTGGCGCCGCCGCGCGGCTGTTTCATATACAACGCTCTGAATTTTATGCGGGACGCTATAGAGAGTGGGGGTAGAGCCCGTCAGATAGCGGAAGCGAGTTCGGTCAAACACGGGAGTTCGTCAAATAGCGGACGGTCAACCTGGGGGAGTTCGAGTGTAATCAGAATTTTGTGTAACAATATTGTTCTGTAACTCAAGGAGGTGCTGCCCCTCGTGGAGAGAGGCAGCACTTCCTTCGATTACGGAACACTATTGTTAAAAAACTGTTATTACGTCTCGATTTTCGAAAATTCACGATTGGCAGGCCCTTCATTGAGTTTTTCTACGTCACTGATATCAATTCCACATCAATCGAATGTGTTTTGGCTGAGAAAATAGCGTTTGAAAATTCCAAGTGTAAATCATATCGAGATCACGTGACTTTCATTTCACCTTAACAAGTTGCTGATGACGACAACTAACAGCTATCAAAACGTCGAACATTAATTGTGTTTCAACAGAAGAATATGAAACTTTCTGTTGTTTTCAGACTCGACTTAGAGTCTCTCAATAGCAAAGTTTGTTTGGACATCGCATATGGACTATTAAACTCTGTTACCTCTCCCCCGTCGTATTATTGGCCCGATTCTCAATGCCTAAGAAGTTCATAACTTGTTGTTTGGTAGACGAAAGCCTGATCATCTTCTGCACATATGCTTCCAGGGCGGATCTCCTCTGCTCCAAAACTTTCAGCTGTGAATTTCTCACTCTCTTTGGAGGAAACGGCGCAGTGTCCGTGTCTTTCTTCAACTGAATGATTAAAATTGAACGGTTTAGAGAAAAAGTGGATTCCGTTCAGTATTGAGTTCACTGAGGTGTGAAAAGAGACTAGAATAACGTGATATTTGTCATTACCATACGATGCAGAGTGTTGAATTCACTGTACCTCTTCTCGACGACGTGTCTGAGGCTCGAATTTGTGTCTGAGACCTCGATACTATAGACGTAGTATGGTTTTGAGTACGGTACCTCGACCAGGCGGTATCCGGTGATAAAAACCTGATACATCGCATTTCTGTACGGAGTACTCCCACTCCCCTCCTTCTCTATTTTCTCCGCCCCCTTTTGTTGTCAGTGTCAATTACGTCACGATCTAAATGACAGAAATGATTCATGATGCTCCGATTTTAAAAGTCGAATATCTCCTAAACGGTCGACCCGACGAGAAAAACCTTCGGAACCTTTTCGATAGAGAATTTCATAAGCTTCAAAATAAGTCCCGTTCATCTTTCACCTGGGAGCAACAGGGAGCGAGATATCGCGAAAATAAGATAAAAACAATTTATTCTTCTTTTCTGGCTCTAAAATTTTTCATTTGAAAAGATCGAATGTTTTTTTTATCAGCGTTTATTGCTACTTCATTTGTCAAATCGAATAATATTATGTTGATTTACCTATGACTTATAACACCGAAGTTGATGACGAGTCATGAGATAAAATTCTATGATATGAGGATGAAAGATAGTTGAGGTCAGGCCCGGTGATGAATCTCGTATCAAAGCTTATTAGTATTAGCCAGTATCCACCGCCTGTTGTTTACATGGAAAAAAATACTATTCTCGTCTTGCTTTACACACATACTACGATAAACCACATACCTAGCCACAACACGCATTCTTATTATAAGAAATGACGTATTAAACTGCCCCTCGCCGACCCCGCGCTCATCGACGGATCGAATCAAAACCTACAACCATAGGCTAATCTACTCAAGAGATCGTCGAAACAATTCCAACATCAATGGACAGTGTGACTCCGCCGGTAAGGAAGAAATTCATCATCACAGTTTAGAGGTTAAAATTAACTCTGAGACCCATAAAGATAATATTTCGATACTCAATTCATACAATTCAATTGTATATTATGAAAATTCGAAACGATTAGAATCTTTCTTTCTTTTAGAAGAGTTTTCAGTCGATTTTGTGTAGAAATTCGATAAAAATCAATTCAGTCGGTTGCTTCTATCGAGTTTAGGATCGAATTAAATCGCTTTTGATATTGAATCAATCAAATTTAATGGAAGATTATCAGAGTCTCAAACGGTTTTGACTAATTATAGTAAATTTTCTAACGTTTTGACTCAGAAATAATCGAATATGATACAAAAGATTCAATCATGCTTAGCGCCGTCGGTAAAGAAGGGAGAGAAAAAAATCTTAAAGTCGTCAAAATCAGCTATCGCGTACATGAATACTTTTTTCACGCATTTAAAATCGATATTCAGCCTTTTATGACGATAACAACACGTCATTTCTCACATATTTACGTAGAAATTTGATACACAAGCCTCCATAGACTATATAAAATATCAACAGACCGGAAGAGGCGGTGAAAAGTCTAGCACCGTCGGTAAAGAAGGATAAAATTTTATCAAAATCATAAGAAAATCGCCTAAAAACCCGTGTTTCAATTCTATTGTATTCTTTTAATCATCTGAGGCTTTCTATCCCGGTATTACGACTCTGCGACCGTTAATCTGACGATATAAATCGTTTTAAGGCTCATTTTTAACCTCCCCAAGCCGAAGTACCGGAAGTCTACCAACGTCACGTGACCCTAGCGGCGTATAAACGAACCGTCCAATCATAGCATCGTAGCGAGAGGGTACCGCAGCCGCCGTGTTTTTTGTGCTACATATCCACATCCAGTCGCTCGCGTATGTTAGATCGCGATTGTGATACAAACAGAGTAAACCGACGACTAGACGCAGTGGTCATTACATACGACGCGCCTAAGCCGAACAGTGTTTGTGTGTGTGGTCGAATATTAACCTCACTAAAATCGGTGTCTGTGTCCTCGCGGATTACTAAATTGAACCTGAATCCGAAGTAACTGATCGTTACAACAAACGATCAACGACAATGTCGACTAAATCGAGCAAGAAAACAGTCGTTACTTCGTCGAGCGTCAGTTCCGTACAATCGCCGACGCCGAGTACATCGACGCCCGTAGGTCGCCGGCCGGGAAGCCCCCTGAGCCCGACGCGGTACTCTCGCCTCCAGGAGAAGCAGGACCTCCAAAATCTCAACGACCGTTTAGCATGTTACATAGAAAAGGTGCGGCACCTGGAGTCCGAGAACTCCAGGCTTACCAGGGAGGTGCAGACCAGCCAGGAGACCGTAACTCGCGAAGTAACCAACATCAAGTCCATGTACGAACACGAACTATCGGACGCTAGGAAGCTGCTGGACGACACGGCGCGCGAGAGAGCCAAGCTAGAAATCGACACCAAGCGGTTATGGGACGACAACGAGGATCTCAAAAATAAGTACGAGACTATCGAGACCCGGTTCGGTCTTTCACCCTTTTCCCGCCTCGTATGCGAGCGGCATAAAAATAAATCAAACCCTCTCTCTCTTGAATCGATGATTAAACCCCCCGTCCGCCATTCATATTTTTTTTAAACATTCTTTAGATTAGATTATATCGGTCGAGAACGTTATTTATAACGTGTTTATACTTGGGTCCGACCTGTAGGTAGATAATTGTTTTTGAATTTTTGTTTGCTTGATAAAAAGTAGAAGCTTTCCATACGATCGATATTCATCGATTACTGTGTGGATAATAAAAAACCGTTTGCGGGAGAGAGAGAGAGAGAGAGAGAAAAGAAATGAGTGTAGAAAACAAATATACCTGGTGACGTCACTGCGTCACGAAGCCCCTAGCGTGTGGTTGCGTCACACCCAACGAAAATCCGAACGCGACCGTTGATGTCATCCGCTTTTTACCTACTGTCTGACCTGAAAACATCAGCCCCGTTCCTCGCCGCGCCGGGTCCTCAATGTTTGGGCTTCGGCTTGAGCAATTTCGACGGTTATAGGCTGGATTAATTCGAAGATCCATTTATTCGCTGAATTATTATTTTTTTTCTTTGATTTCTAGATCACGTATTCAGAATGACGATTTTCAGATTCTTTTTTTTTCCTCGGATTGATGAAAATGGCGAATTTTTCTATCGTCATACATTATTTATACGATTCGTACTGCGTCGAAGAATTTTAAAATCTTTGAATTCTAAGAGAATAATTTTTATTATCGCGTAAAAACTTCTGAAATTAATTATTTAAACAAATTTTATGGCCGTCTGAACAGATTGTTTGCAAATCTCTCTTGTTTGTGTTCATTTCAGAGATATAAACGTTCAAGAACCGATTTTGAATCTTGGGAAAAATAGTTATCAATTTTTTCTGAATAACTGCGCAATTTCTCTATCCTTTTGTCATTTTACAAATATATATTTTTTATCAACACCTTGGAGGTTTTGTGAAAAGAAAAAAAAAACTGCAAATTCCTGATTATGTCCACAATCATAAAAAAAAATTTATTCGAAAAAAATACAATCATTATTACTATTATTTTGAATTGTTTTTCAAGAAATAATGAGAATTCTGAATATTTTTTCAGTTTATTTTCTTTTACGAAGCTTACTACAAAGTGTTTATGAAGTAGGCAAAATGCAAAATAATATCGTTCAGGGACTGTTTCACAGAATTTTTTTTCTTCATCATCAAAAGGATTGAAAAAAAATGTCCTTATAAAGAGCCTAGAATTACCAGGGAACTTGGTATCCTGATTTTAAATCGTAATTATTATTATTATTATTTCCATTGCGACACGGAGATGAGAAAATCGCTTGAAATAATATAAAAAAAATATATATTCTCTAGATCCTTTGGAGGCGGTGATATTGAATTACGTTTCATGCGTAATTTTCCCATTAAAATTATTCGGAATTCCCTTCTACGTCGCCATTGAAATGTGAATACATAGTATACGTGAGACCTTTGCCGCGTTAGAATGACGGTAGTGTTAGTACATAGTAGAGAAAATTATGCGTAAACCGTAGGAGTAGTTTTTAGGGATGACGTCATCCACCGACGCGCTAGAGCATAGCGAGCCGAGCAGGGACGAATTGAGGGAGGGGATAGGGACGCGCGGACTCACTAGACCCTGGGAGGCCCTTTCCCAATATGCATCACATGTACACACGTTACTTTTAATTTACATTGTAAATATAAATACGTGCCCGCGTGAGAGATGTGGCTGTGATGACAGAGAATGGAATCTCGCGTTTGAATTTTAACGTACTTTTGAAGGACGCCGAGAAGGAGAAAACCTTATTTATGGACTATTTTAGGAGCGGCGAAAAAGAGAAAATTCGACATCGAATCTCGATATTATATTACCAGAGAAACTATTAAGCCCCCGGCACACGTTTTTTTTTCTTTTTTGCGTTTATTACCTGAGTCCCAGGTTGTTCGATGCCTCTCGCTCGTTGGCGCTCGATGTTCCAGTTCTACGATATACATAATGGCGGGAACAAATGGTCTTTTTGAAACTAGAATAAAATCTAAAAAGATCAATCTCACGATTTTCTTCTTTTTTTTTCTTTTGTTGTTAGAAAATAGATGAGGGAATCTTCAATTCACAATTTTTACTGAGGCCTAAAAAATAGGTTTTTAGAAAGTTGCTGAAATAACAAAAAAAAAAAGAATTAACGACGATAATTATTCTTACTTTTTAAGATTGTAACTTGAAGTGTTACATTTATTTAAAATTCAAAATATGTAATCTTGGTAGTTCGTATTATAATATCACACAGAAAACCGCACAGAAGTATTCTATTTACTTTGCAATTGAACTTATTTTTCAAGTTTCATACTTCGTATTTTTTTCGTAATTATGGTAAACAAAAAAAAACGGTCAAGTCAATTCATGATATTTCCGAAATTTTAGAAACTTTTCTAAATTAGAAAATCGTTCTTCTACTTGTCAGCGAAAAAAATTCAGAAATTTATTTCGTGTTTTAAAAATAGTCGAGCCACGATTCTGCAATTCTTAGAACCGGTACAATGAAAGAAAGAAAAATAAGGAATATTTTTCTGCTCGATCTCAATCGCGTATATTTTCATAAAAAATTGCGACGTTTGAGCAGCTGCAGTTGAATTTGTTGATTGAAGAAAAACAGAAAGAGAAAAAAAACCTAGAAAGACAGAGACAGCAGGAGAATAGAATGCTCACGATCTACTCTATATATAGATATAACGTAATAATGAATCCATATACGCGGAGGACGTCCATCGTCGCAGATCGCGGATAAGCATTTTCTTTTAACTCCCGATTCGAGCTCGACCTTGGCCTGATCGGGGGAACCTGGCGTGTTGTACAAACGTTCTGAAACGATAGATAAATAATCGTAAAATAAAATGAAACTAGGTCATCGCGATCCTCCCGGAAATAGCTTCCAGACACGCAATCTTTAGCCGAAGCTTCCCCCTTCCCCCGCTTTTCTCTATTTAAATTCCCCGGGAGAAATAAATAAAATTACGAAACTCATGTATCGAATTTTCAGACTCGAGAAGAAAACCAAGGACCTCCAAATCGTCGAGAATAATCTAATGATCTATGAATCTCGGTGCGGAGATCTGCAGACAAAATTCAACCAGTCCGCTGCCGAACGTAAGAAGCTCGCCGAACGTGAGCGAGAGCTGGAAAAGGAGGTCGAACGGCTTCAGGCTCTCTTGGACGACGCCAGGAAACACCTGGAGGAGGAAACCCTCCAGCGCATCGACCTCGAAAACAACATCCAGAGCCTCAAGGAGGACATAAGCTTCAAGGACCAGGTCTACCAGCAGGAGCTGACCGAGACCAGGACCAGACGCCAGGTAGATTGACCAGATAGAGCGAAGGCTGTTCAGGGTTTCTTTCTTTTCCCACTCAATCTCTAAAGTAATCAGACCTTTTCCTCACCACAGGTTGAAATTTCCGAGATCGACGGACGTCTTGCCGAGCAGTACGAAGCCAAGCTTCAACAGTCGCTGCAGGAGCTCAGAGACCAGTATGAAGGACAGATGCGCGTCAATCGGGACGAGATTGAGATGCTATATGAGAATAAGATCAAGAATCTCACCTCACATGCTCAGAGGAACAGCGGCGCAGCTAGTCTGGCTGTTGAGGAGCTGAGACAGACTAGAACTCGTATCGACGGATTGAACCAGCGCATAAGCGAGCTTGAGGCTTCGAACAACGCTCTGAACGCTAGGATCAGGTAAACGGAGTCCCTCGATGGAGAAACTGCTGAATGTTGTAGTTTTCATGCAATTGAGACTAATTTGAGATTATTTTCCCAGGGATCTTGAGAACTTGAGGGAAAATGAGCGCGCCAGACATGCCGAGGGACTCGCATCTCTGGAGGCTGAGTTGGCTCGTATGAGAGACGAAATGGCTCAGCAACTGCAGGAGTATCAAGACCTTATGGACATCAAGGTTGCTCTGGACCTCGAAATCGCAGCCTACAGGAAGCTCCTTGAGTCTGAGGAAGCTAGGTAAAGACTTTGTCCTCTCAAAGGATGGAATGGAAATGATAAATGATCATCGGAAGCCCAAGAGACTGTTTCTGAATTCATATTTTGAAGAATTTGAAACATTTGATCAATTCTTCACTAAAAATTTCGTGATTCAAGATCGAAATTGTGATTAGAAACTTGGACCACATTTTGTATTCATTGAACCTGCACGAAATTAAGAACTTTTGATCGTTTCTATGTTCACAGAGATTCTAACTAGCTAATACAAACTATAATTGAAGGCTCAGAATTAAATTTCGGTATCGAATTCATGAGAATCTGGAATCATTTCATCGTTCTGTGTGCTGAGTCTTAAAATTGACAATTGAAATGATGATTAGAAGCCCCGATTTCCTTTTAACAGTAAATTCACAGGAATTTGGAACATTTTATCGCTTCTTTACGCACAAAATTGGAACTTGGAGTCATAATGATGATTAAAAGCTCAAATTTCGTCTTCTTCTTGATTAATTTTCAAGGAATCAAAGACTTTCCATCGTTTCTACATCAAGATACCCGAATTTATTAGCCAAAAACTTGTGAAATCAACTGGAACTCAGGAATTTCTATCATTTTTACCGTTCAGGATGATGAACTGATGAATTTTGATCTCTTGTTTCTCCAGATTGAACATCACTCCGATGCAGTCTCCAGCTACTTCTGCATCGGGAAGCCGATCTACTCCGTCTCGTAACACTCCGTTGAGGGGAGGAAAGAGGAAGCGTACTTTGCTCGAGGAGAGCGAAGAGCGCAGTACTAGTGATTACAGCGTCTCTGGAACAGCTAGAGGAGATGTTGAGATTACTGAGGCCGATCCTCAGGGACGTTACGTTAAACTTACCAACAAGGGAGGAAAGGTGATTGTTTTTCACCGTCGAATTGAAAATAGTGAAAAATTTGAATAACCCAGCCACTGGTTGTCGATATTTTTGCTGATTTTGCTTAAAATTATTCAAATAATTTGTTCTTTTTATTCTCTGAATACTTAGATTGCTGAATTTTTGCAATTTGATAAGAAAATGAGTCGAATCTTGAATTCTGTTTGTGAATTGATAGTGAAATTGCTCAATTATCACAATATTTGGGAATTTTACCAGCCAAACTACTGAAATTATCAACTTATTTTGACAAAAATTCAAGTTTTCAGAGTCAGTGTAGTTAAATTTGGTCCAAAACTTTTAAGAGTTCCAAATTCGAAGCTCAATATTCTTATTCTCGCTTATCAAACGATTAAAATTGACTTTTTCATTTCCAGGAAATTGTGCTTAGCGGTTGGCAGCTGGTCCGTAAAGCGGGAGCTCTAGAGACGAACTTCAAGTTCCACCGAAGTGCGAAGATCGATGCCGGAGCCACAGTGTCCGTATGGTCAGCAGACATCGGGGCGAGTCACGAGCCCCCAACGAATCTCGTCATGAAGGGACAGAAGTGGTTCACCGCAGATAACATGTCCACCACCTTGTTGAACAGCGACGGAGAGGCGAGTTTCACGATATTAAACAAACAAAAAAAAAACTTCCAAATCAATCTGTGCTCATATGATAATTAATTATTCGATCTCTTTTCACTCGATGAACAGGAAGTGGCGACTTCGGAACGTAAGAGACAGCAATTGTCCAGTTCTCTGTCCCGACACAGGGAAAATCTCGGTTTCAGACCATCAGAGGATCTTCATCACCAACAAGTAAGATTTTTGGAAACTGGTTTTGAGTTTTTTGACAAATTTTTATTCAATCTTATTTTAATTTCAGCAGTTTTTGTTATTTATATTACTTTTTATTCCTTTTAATTTATTATCTATGATTTTTTATTACTGTTATTATGCAATACCTTATTCCTGGAAAGACAATGTGGCTATTAAAGAAGCTAAACAACGATAGAGGCAAACATTCACACATAACGAACACGAATATTGACAACAGAACAAGATTTAAACGTTCGGAAAGACTTGTAATTACATTTTATTCAAGTTTCTTGGCAAAATTTGCTCCAATTTCAATCATCGTTTCCTCACCAACGAAAGAAACTGATGCATTGATTTTAAAACATAATTGGCTGCTTCTGGCTCCCAGCTCAGTGTCTGAGAGTTTGGTGACGATAAAATTGCGCTCCGATCATGAAGAAGACAAACAATCGATAATTAGCCCATACAGTATAATAGAACAGGTCATCTTGATCAAGGATCACGTTTTCATTGATGCAGCACTGTAGTACCTGAAAAATAGATACATTTGGTCATCGTGAAGGACTCTATCACTCGACGCGATGATGCTCAAAGTTGATGGTAACTCATGGTGGCCACGGTCAGGGAAAACCGGGAAATGTCAGGGAAAACAAAAATTGGTCAGGGAAAATTGATCAACCGGTCATGAAAAGTCAGGGAATTTTTTTCCCGAAAAAAAGTGGCCACCATGTAACTACATATCTGATCGAGCCCGGTGAAGGTGGAAAAAGGAAACTCTTTCTAGTTCTAGCGATTCTGTGAACGGGTTATCGCCCTTGTCAGAAAAACTGTTCTTTCTGTTCCTAAAATAAATATGTGAACAAGGATAGCAGCTTACCACATGTGAACAATGATAGTACACTCAAAAGCAATTCGAAACGTGTACTATCATTGTTCACATGTGGTAAGCTGCTATTCTTGTTCACATATTTATTTTAGGAACAGAAAGAACAGTTTTTCTGACAAGGGCGATGACCCGTTCACAGAATCGTTAGAACTAGGAACAGTTTGTTTTTTCCACCTTTGCTGGGCTTCACCTTCAACTCTGAGCATCATCACGTCGAGCGACAGAGTCCTTCACAATGAACGAATTTATCTATTAGAAAAAGCGCTCTGTATAAATGAATTGAAAGTCTTCCCTGACCGAGGAGACACGTTCTTCATTCTGAATTTAAGATACTGTAGAACCTTGTTCTGTTCTGTATGAGAACGCAATGAATATTTATTAAGCAACAATAACAATAACAAAATTCATAACTCGACTGACACAGAACAACAACAAAAAATCAATATAACGAAATGCAAGGTATGTAATCTGCAACACTAAATACCCACAAAAATATATGCGATACCTGCGTAATGAATGTGTGGGTAAGTGGTCGTCGAAGGTATATATATTTTTATAAATCTTCGCTTCTTGTTCCTTATAGAGAAGATATCTCTACCCGTATTAATGATCTCCAGGGCGCACAGCTCAGGCAGGGCTACGGCCTATGTAAGTTGTTCATTAAAAACTCTCTCTCTATCTCACACACAAATCAATCGCTCGCTAGTTCTCTATCTATCAGATAATCAGCCGATATAATACCTCAAAAACGTTATTTTGTAAACTATTTCAATCATTTGAATGCCTATTAATAATTATCTTGAACTTTTAAAGAGCTTACTTTCTTTCTGATTTTATTCGGTTTTTAGTTTCAATAGTTTTTGTTTTCTCTATCGGTTTTTTCATCATTTGTTTCATGCATCTATCACACTTTGCACTTGCTGTTGCCGCTGCGTTATCATACATTCATGCTTACAAAATATCAAAAGACAATAAACAAAAAAAAAACTACTACTAAAAACTTACCCGACGTCGCTATACAGCTGCAGTGTAATAATATAATGTTATAAGCACCTTCGCCGCCATTTAACCCACATTGTCTTTTTATTATTACAGGATTATTATCGACTCTGATCAGTATTTCAGATTCGATCGTTTTAAATTTTTACCAGAAGCAGCAAAGCTTTGACTTCTTTTGATTCAAACTCGAGCCGATCGAATCTGAAAAACAAAAATAATATCGTATGTGTGTGTGTGTGTGAATATTTGATAAATGATTTTATTGTTTCGAATTGATCAAGGATAGAAAAAATTTATTAGCAAGGGAGGTACAGATGTTTGAGAGTATTGGCGCTTGATAATTATAACGCATCGTTGTGACTAATATAATTAGGAAAGAAGAATAATTGAAGGATGATATTACAAATTTTTATAATAATAAATTGTATCATCACGCATCAATCAGGTTGTTCAGGGCATGCGCTGCTGGGCTGCGGTGACAATAATAAAAAATAATAATAATATCGATTGAAGATCATTAAATCGTATAAAACAAAAAAATTAACTGATTTACATATTAAACAACAACAAATTTTATGATTATCTGTTACAGGGAGACCCTCAGGGCGAAGAACGATGCCGTATAATGTGAGAGAGGGTGGAGTATGGAGATTGAAGAGATGAAGAAAGACGATGAAGTTTATCGATTTAAACAAACAAAAACAAATCAATAATTATTATTATTATTATAAATAATAATGAAAGGAGAAGATCAAGAAATTATAATCAAAGATAAAAAGTTTGATTTTTTTTTTTCTTAATTAAATATCTATTATATTTTTTTTTTTTTTTTTAACGTAACAGAAAAAATTTCACGGTTGTGTCGAAGTAAATGAAAAACGAAACTCAAGTTCAGCCTGGCAGCTAGGCAGCGACTATAATAATGAGTAAAAAACCGTTGAAGAGATTCAAGGGGCATAAAAGTAATCAATCCCCTTGCGCACATTTTAAATAAAAATAATTATATAAAAAAAAAAAAAAAAATTAAGTTTCAGTTAAAATACACAGAGACGGATGTTGCTTGATTTAAAATAGAGATTCAATATAATTTTTCATGTTTTTTTTTTTCGTTTTTGCTATTTATGTAGTAAGACTACACAACACAGACACTCGACTGCAGGCAACATGACGTCGAATATTTATACACTTCACTTGTAATCTTCATAGTATAATAATAAGCTATTACTACTACTACTACTACTACTACTACTACCACTTCAGGTGACGGTACGAGAGATAAATAATAATTGATCAAAATAAACAAAAGTAAACACAAAGTAGTAATTTCAATACTTAATTGCGTCGTTGTTCAAAAATTGTGTTTGTCAAAGATTAATTGTCTTGTCTTTCTTTTTTCTATCTTAATTAAGTTGTTATTATTATTTTCTTATAGCTGCGATGAAACCAAACGAAAGGTTCAATCTTTGCCTTATCAATGTTCTTTTCATTGAATTATTATCTCGTTTTTCTTCCTCTCTAGATTCTCTCTCGTTCGTTCCTCTCGTCTTTTCTTTATCATCTCAAATAATGTAGAATTTTATTATAAAAAACTGTCTAATCAATTGTCCAATTTCTGTAAATGAACTAACGGAAAATGGACAATTGTTTTAGAAACAATAATTAATAGGATTATTCTATCGTGTTATTTTTCTTTTTCTTTGAAAATGAACACCAAAAAGAAAAAAAGAAGAAAAGGGAAATGAATACATGAACAATTTGAAAGTATTTAATCAAAATTATCTAATATCTATTCTACAATTATCAGGACAAGAATCTCTGAACGAGACGAATAAGAAATTTCGTTTTAATTTTTATATTATTATTATTTTTATTTTATGTCCTCTTTCCCGATCGTTGAAAATTGTTCATCGTTGAGCTAATTATTCGCTCATTCAATTATATTGAACGCTAGATCAGATTGAGAGAAAAGCGAGTCGAGAGGTTTTTCAGAGACAATTCAAGAGCCGATAGAATTTTTAACGATACATCGAAGCGAAACGTATGCAGGTAAACTTTCGAGAAGAGAAAAAGTATGAAAAGGAAAAAAAAAACAATATTCAGAAATATATAAATTTTCCAACGGATGAAGTAACTAATATTGAAATGCATTTATTATTCAGTTCCGGAAGAGCAAAAATAACATAATACCCTACATTGACCGGATTTACCTCTACACTTTTTTCTAATCTACCTTAATAATGATGAATAATAAATACTATCCTATATACAGCTTCAATATCACTCAGAATTTGAATTAGAAAAAGAAGAGAACAAAAAATGCGAATTAAAAATCTTTTTTTTTCGCTATATAAAACAGTAATAAAAGTAATAATAGAAATAATAATAATAATGATAACAATATCTTACGTATACATATATCTATATTTTGCAAGTTTATTATTATATATTATTATGAAAAGAAAAAGAGAAAAAAAAATGGAGAAAATAAAATAAATAAACAATATTAAAAAAAAAAAAAGCATTAGTTTTAACAAAAACCCTCAATTATTATATTTAATCATACAAACTTACGTACAAAATTTTCTTTCTATTTTTAATTTTGAATTATGTTTCTTATAATAATTAACAATAATAACGATTATTGTAACTAACGATGAAGTAAATAAAGGATACTATATAATATGTATTAGTAGATCAAATGAAGATTTGTTGATTTGAAGGGGAAAAACAAAATTAGTAAAGCGAAGTCAGAAATATATTGAAACAAAAAAAGGAAAACTTTTTCATCATTTTTTTTTTTGTAGATTGGATACCCATCGACCCCCCCGGCGATTAATACGTACGTATTTTTAATTGAATCGTGGTTTTTTTCTCCGACAAAAAATAAGAAACAACATTATTTTTTTCCTTTTGCCTCTTTTGCGTTATTTTCTGTGCAGAAAAAGATGACTAAAAAAAATGTATCATAAAATCTGTAGAGAAATGTCCCTATAACGGTATTATAAGTTGTAATATAATAGGAACACATTTCTACCTGAATAAAAAAACAAAATAGATAAATAAAATGAGTAGTCGATTATTATCATATCTCTATAATTTTTGTATGCTACAGTAATAGATAATACGTATACATCACATATCGTATTATTATAGCATGGAAAAGTATTAAAATATATGAAAAAAAAATGTGTGAATAATTATAAAATATATTCATAATAAAGAACGGAAAAAAATAATAATTTTGTGAATAATTGTTTTTTCCCTTCCCTATTTAGTCCTACATGATTTCAAGTATCATCTTTGTCTGATTTGAAAAGAAAAGGAAACTGCAGCTTGAAAAAATAACAACGTTCGAATGGAAAAGAATATAATTATATCAGCACAATTACAGTTATGATGAGAACAAAATGATCACATCCAAAATAAGCAGCTCATGTATAGATACACGACGACGACGGGGACAACAATATGATAAAATTGAAATTCTACAGGGTGAATTCCTAACGATGATAGAGTCTGAAGTTGGCTGTAGACAAAATGAGATAATATAAAATTTAAATTATAGACACAAAAATTAAATAAATATCATAGACAACATGGGTGATCACATTGAAGTATTTGTTTGAATGTATTTACAACAAGGAGGCTGCGACATACGTATTACAAATAATATACATATAATTATAATCGATTGATATTATTATTATTAGACGTACATATATATGTATATCACGTATATGTATATTATTTTCTTGTTTATTTTTCTCTATTTTTATGCGATGCAAAGTATATATAGTACAATTAGGTAAAGTAGGTAGTTCAGTAATTAGTATCAGTGTATCTATAGTTGATAGACTTGTGTAGCTTGGTTTTTTTTCTCTTTTTTTTCTTTTTTTTTTTTAATTAGTCGTTAATGTTACAGGTAATAAGTATTAATAAGCAGTACAGTGTGTCTGTGTACGTGTGTATGTGTGTGAATAGATTGATTACACAATAATCGAGGCACGTGATATTAAGGCATTTCTACAGAGGACAGATGATTATTATTATTAAGATTTTTTTCTTTCTTTATTTTCTTCTCAGTATTAATATTATTATTATATGTGAGACGTATAAATAATTTATCGCAATTTTTTTTTACAATTCTATTAATTCATTAATTAATCAATCAGTTATCGGATTCTGGTTTTTTTAATACCTTTTTTTCGTGTCTATATATTTCTTTTCAAATTTCATCTTTTATCTTCTTGATCCCTCAATTTTATTTATCCATCTCCTTGTCAACAAACAACAGCAAACAACAGAGCGCCAACAAACAACAAACAACAAACAACAACATCGCAACATACGTCTATCAGCGCGATATATAGCTTATATTATTACAATAATTAATAATCATCACATCTATTTAATTGCGATATATTTTCATACGTCTGTGATATAATAAATTCATACAATTATCCATTACACGGTATAGGTATTTTTGTATATATGTAGGTTTGTATATTTAAACATTAATTAATGTATGGACATCACAACAAATTTGGTTTCTCGTGTCAATGATGTAGTGTTTATTTAATTTTTGTTTTTTTCGCCTCTTCTTTCTTAATTGATGTATTATCTACCCTTATCGATGCGCAGGTACATACATTGCACTGAACGTTTTCTATAATTTTACCTCTTTTTCCTGTATATCATATGATATTATATTATAGGTGTATAATATATATATACTTTTTATGTGTCTTATTTATAGATCATTAAATATACACTCATTAACAAACGACTTTCTTCTTTCCACTTATACCATTTACACAGCATATATAATATATAATTGTCTATTTATCAATGAAATTTAATCATTTATATTATAAATATGGTCCAGATTGAATTTTTTTGCGCGATTTTTTCTCTTGTCTACATTTTATCTCCACGATAAACCAAACCGCGAACGGTGATTCGATCAATTTATAAAACAATAATAACATCTATATTATAGTCATATATAACAGCAATAATATAATAATAATCTATCATATCATTAATATTATTATTATAGTCTTTTGAAAACTCTACCGTGATCAATGGCATCTTTGTGTTTGTCAGTGTCTGTGTTATTATTATTATTATGTACAGTTAATAACAATCATATAATACAGCTAATATGCGACATATTATGGATACATAATAAATATCTATGTATATCTCTCCGTTAAAAAAGAGTTTATTCATTTATAATATCAATATTGATAATAATAGCGAATGATCGATCGTTATGGGACATTTTCTTCTCTATAAATTACGTAATTTGTAATTACAATACATCCCCGTTCACGAAAATTGAAGAGAAAAAAAAACGTCAACGAAATACACATACGAACCCGAATTACAATGACTGTATGTGTATTGTACACCAGTTGGACATGTATGAGGAATGAAATTTGATGGGATATATGTATATGTGCAACGACAAGTAAGGTTCATATGGTTTAATATAGTGTGATAAATCAGTAAAGGCAAAAGAATAACAAAATAAATTGAAAATAATTTTTTGTATTTAAATGAAAAAAAAAAGTGAAACGTATATTCTATTATAATAAATCTGTATTACATCGTAATAATCAATTATATTACTATGCTGATACAATATATTTATATACATGTATATAACACATAATATACCTACACTGCCATAGAATGACAATAATGTGATTTATATAGAAATTTGCGAGTATTAATTACTTTTTCTATCCAAAAAAGTAAAAACCATGAATACATTATACAGGGTGAGGCATTTAAAGTGACCATGTCGATTTTCTCGAAAACGAAGCAAAATGTCAAGAAAAGTTTCAGACGAGAGCTGTAGGGTTTTGAAGGGGACAGAACATAGCGCGTTCGAATTTTTATCAAGTGGAAGCGCCAAGGAGATACGAAGGTCACCTTTGGTTTTTCAAATGGGATGGTGTATTTTTTATTTTGAAAATGAAACGAGTATTCAATTTTGAGTATAAAAGTATAAGTACACCAGTGTCCTAAAATTGACAGAAAAAGATGTCCGTTCTCCACTTTACATGGGATAAATTTACCATTTTATCAAAGCAAATGTTCGAAATGATGGCCATTAACTTCAATACACTTCTCGAAGCGTTTGATGAAAGAATCTTGAACTTTCATCAAAGTGTCTTCAGTGATATTCGCACAGGCATCAATAATCGGTTGGCGCATATTCTCACGTGTAGTCGGCACTTCTTGATAAACCTTATTTTTCACGTATCCCCGTATGAAAACAATGCCTCTAAGGCTTGTGTGATGTAAACGAACACAAATTAGTTGTAGACGAATGTTGTTCAATGATAGTTATTGAGACAAGTGGAGAACGGACATCTTTTTCTTATTTTACAAATATCCTGTTGAGTGTCAATTTTAGGACACTTGTGTACTTATACTTTTACACTCAAAATTGAATACTTTTTTCATTTTCAAAATAAAAAATACACCATCCCATTTGAAAAACCAAAGGTGACCTTCGTATCTCCTTGGCGCTTCCACTTGATAAAAATTCGAACGCGCTATGTTCTGTCCCCTTCAAAACCCTACAGCTCTCGTCTGAAACTTTTCTTGACATTTTGCTTCGTTTTCGAGAAAATCGCCCTGGTCACTTTAAATGCCTCACCCTGTATGTATGTACATACATTTCACGAACATTAATTAATATTATCATTATTATCATTATTATACACAGGAGATGTATTAAATTGTATCTTTTACGTATAACAAAACCTACGTAGCGTTGCACTGTACGAAAAACAGAAATATCTGCGTGCACGATCTTGAACAAGAGCAGGAAATTACCTTCAGCGCTCGCAATGGCGAAAAAAACGTACTTTCGAATGGTCAAATGCAGGCACCTAGATCAAGCAGTTTCGAATATGTCACGAAATCTAACGGTTCACCGTTAAATTAAGTCCATCAAAAATTGTCACCCTTTGCCTGCACGTATTACATGTCATACCTCTCCATGTGTTTCACCTATTTCAAATGTGTGGGTGGATACATGATGTGTAATTTGTATATACGTCTTTTTATTTAAAAATGATGGATATACATCATATATTTATGTATATTTACATTTAATCATAATTCGTGTATATGTATTACGTCATTCTCGTAATCTCATCTCTGATTATGTCTGTTTATGATGATATAATAATAATAATAATAATAATAGTAATGATACGTCATTTGAAGTAATCATATGCACACGCGAGTGGATACCTACTATATATTTATGCAACACGTATATCGTACCCCCAGAATCAAAGTGTAACGACCATTAAAAAAAAATCGATTCTTCAAAACTCCCTTAAAAACTCGTGGAGTACCGTTTATTACTTTCATTTTAAAGAAAATTCACGAAAACTAGTTTCTTTTTCAGATGTTACACTTTGATTCTGGGGTTGCGATGTAAAATGACGTATTCTTCTCATATCAGGTATTTAGCATATACAGGGTGAG
>JAFFZH010014188.1:0-12458 GCA_018420115.1 Euura saliciscinereae
CGTTAAAAAAAGTTGAAAGTATTGCTTACAAATTTCAGGTCACACTAGCTCATATGCTACGAGATAACGGTGCAGCGGCGCTACACTAAATCGGACAGAAGATATAATGTATAATGGGATGGTATATGAGATACTCGCAGCTGTAAGCCGCCTCTTTGACTTCCTCAGCAAATAGCCAACCTAAAATCTCATGTGCTTTAGCACTCTTCTTCTTCGTAGAGAACTTAAGAGGAACATTCCTTCTCTTGCGGAGTCCTATTGCATTGAGTCTCGCACCTTTCGGGCACCCTTTACCCTTACGAGCTATTGGCATCCTCATTTCTACTAGAGAAAAATATCCAGTTCCCAATTACACGTTCGCAGCCTTCTTGCTTGCCTTCTTAGTCTTCGACTTGCCAGGCGTTGTGAGTAGAGCCTGACTAGGCCGGCCCCTTGTTATTATGGGCATGGGTGAAGTAATATCATCAACTGTGATATTTTTATCTTCTTCTTTCGGCTTTTGCTCTTTAGAAGGGATAGCAGGTGGATCTGCTTCCACTGAAGGAACCTCTTTCAAGTCTGAAATCAAATAATTATTCATCATCAGTTCAGTTTGTTATGTGCCTGAATATCCTGAGCTGTTGCGATTACAATGCTATTGCTATACATACCCTGTGTACTAGAGGCAGAGTCTTTTTTTAAAAGTATTTCGGCATTTGATCGCCAAAGTTTTGCAATATTCTTTAGTACGTATACCTTGCAATCAAATTCGTATGCCTCAGATAAACTGGCGTTTTGTGTGAGTTCGTTTGCAAACGGCAGGAGGATTTTCCGTTTTTGTGGGACAGTGGCTTTTTTCTTGCGTGCTCCAGCTTGCACCTGAAGTTTACTCATCTCTTCCTCCAACTCGACATCGTCCAAGGCATTCGCAGTATAGGTGTCTAAGTTCTCCACTGTGACACGGAAACCGTCCCTCCATAAGTCTTGGAGCGTTTTTAGCGACTGCAGTCGGAAGTAGAAGCTACGACCACATGACAAGCTACCAAGATGCACAATATCTTTCAGTATCAGGTGGACTGTTTTTTTTCTCTGCTCCAATGTCAAATTTTCCTGCGGCACGATTTTGTCCACCACAGTTGGTAGATAAGACGTAATGATGGGTGAAGCGGGTGACCGAAATATCCTGTGCGTTTCTCTGCAATAGTCTTTTGTCCATCTACGGGAGCACAACTCTGGCGCACAGTGAGGCGGAATCGAATATTCACGGCGAAAAGTCTATCAAGTTTCCAATTCGTGTGAAAGTCCTTAGTCGGGGGTTTTTTGGGTCGCTGATTACGAATCCGGAGTCGAAATTGCGAAAAACAAAATGGCGGATCCAGTACGGCAAAAAATTGATTCAAAAATGTATTTAATCGGGGTGAAAGTCCTTACTCGGGGCTTTTTGGGGTCGCTGATTACGAATCCGGAGTCGAAATTGCGGGAAAAAAATGGCGGATTCAATATGGACGACATTTGTATAAAAGGTGTTTTATTTACGTCACATTGCATTATAATAGTTACGTTTTCCTTAAAATTAGATTCATGTGAAAGATTGAACATTGGAGTAACTATACAACTTTATTCATCGTCAGAAGGACAATCTGACTCACAGTCACTGAATTGAACTGATGATGCAAGGCTCGAGCTCTCCTCACTTGTTGAGACGCTTGGCGCAGTTAATAACTGGATTGCTTCTGGTAGCAATGATCTCATTTTTTTAGCGGGTAATTTGCGCAGACTCGAAATATATGGGTCAGACGTTAATAGTAGGCGTGAGAAAACGTCCTCCATGGTTTTCGTTCGTGAAAATTTTCGTGAAAAATCTGATCTATTCTTTTTAATGTATTTATTAGTAGACTCTTGGGCGTCTTCGGACATTTGTCCAATTGGTAATATTGCAGATTGTATAATTGCTGTGCCATGAATCAAAATTTTATGCATCGAAGTAGGCATGTAAAACCACGGATACAACGTTACAAAGTCGCGAGCTGTTTGCACGGCATAATCTTGAAATCTGATTGGATCAATTTCATGGCCACTCGAAAGTGTTTGCAATATAACGTAAAATCGCTTGATCAAGTCTTCATTTACCCCCGTAATCGAAGCAGAAGTGGTTGAATCTTCAAAGAATCGTCGAGCAGTATTCCCATCATTAGAGCTACCAAATCCGGGCTTTGGTTGATCAACTATTAGACCCATTCGTATGCGGAAACCTTTTTGTATAATTGCTTTCCGGTTTTTAACAATTTCTTTATCATTTGGACTACGCGCTTGCCACTTTTTGATTCCAAGTTTATACGCTACGTGCAAACAACATTCGAAGAAGCGAATCCACGCATGCAGAGTCGATAACCCGAACTGTAGATGATCTTCATTAATTTTCCTTTTCAACATTGCATCGATATCGTTAAAGTCTTTTGAAGTTGCTTGACATAAATAGCAACGTTGAGCAGAAGCATTACTCGTGATTGCATTGCAAACTTTACCATCTATCATGGTGAATGCAAGTTGGAAAGAAACGGTTATGTCTTTTCCGTTAATGACAGTTTCGAAAGGGACAAGGTGACTCTCCTGCTGTTTAATATACTCCATTTCGCTCACAGTGGCTTCGGTATTTTCATGCAAAAATTGAATTCGAATTGGACGACAAAAACGGTTAGACGATGGCCTAGGATTTTTCCACACAATAGTGGTATTTTGACTTTCTTCGTCGACTGATATCAACTGCAATGGAACTAGTGAAGTGAAGAAGATGTTGGCATCGGACTTGCTTCCATCATCGTCGGTAAATCTTTGTTTGTATGTACTTTCACCAGAAGTGCCATCGCAACCCCACTTACAAATTAAACTCAAGTTGCGAACACTTTCTTCACTAAGACTATCAATAACTGCCTCTTGAAGCAACAAGATTCTCTGAATTGTATGATTCAACAGAGACTGCAGTTTCACTTCAGCACTACATTCTGTAACAGTAATCTCTGATTTCCGTGGATAACATCGAAGCTTCGCTTGATATATTGCTTTATATGGCGGAAATATCGTACATTGCTGCTCTCCGGTTGAATTCCGAAGTTTCTGATAGTCAGCTTGTGACAAATTAAGGTCAATTACAAGCGATAGGGCTTTATCATGAGTATAAGGAGTTTCTCTAATCGAATCCAAAGATTCTCTATACTTGTTAGCTCTTGATGGGCTTCCCAGTGTCACATCTTGAACAACCTTGGCAGCATCCACTCTACCAGCTGCTCGAAGGCTCATCTGAGTCGCAAAAGCCAGTTCTTCAGTGCTTGTAGTCGCACGCAAATCTTGAGTTTTCTGCCGTTTTGTGCGCACACTAGCTTCGGCAAATCCTAAAGAACGCCGACCCATGCTGGACTTGCTGGACTTTGTTGCAGCTTCTTTGATTTCTTCCAGGGGAACGAACACACTGAGCCATGTTGAAAATTTTTCGAAAAATTTTCCTTCGTGCCTCGAAACTTGCGTCCACTTTTCATTGAATTGGGATAATAATCGGCGTACTGCAGATTTAACGTCGTCCGACAGAGTAAAAGGTCGTTTCAATCTCTCCGTCATGAATTGTTCAATTTTTAAATACGTTGTAGCTGCACCACTCTTTAAATTATCTTTCAGGAGCACGAACATGTCTCTTCTTGTCAATCCAGCAGGTGCAGGATCATCTTCGGTAGATTCTGGAATGTCAAAGTATAATACATATGAATAAGCAATTACATATTCAGCCTTACTCACTATTATAGATAATAAAATAGATAAATATTATAGATAGATTATAGACCACCAAAAATTGTCTTGATAGAAAATATTTCAATTTCGAAGCGTGAAATGTGAATCCGCTATAAAAAATTAGGATAATGACAAAAATAATCTACTTGGGCCTCACTGGGCCCACCTGGGGCACTGGGCCCACAAGGTGAGTACACCCCTGGAAAGTTAATTTCATACCATACAACCTTCATACGAATCACATATCCAAATTGTATGTTTTAATTGTTCGAAATTGAGAAAAATGCACTTTTCATCACAAAAACTTACACCAGTAGCGGTGGCGCAAGAAATCGCAACTTTTTTTTGCAGTTTTCATTAAACGATTGATTAATCTACAACCTAGAATAAGTCCGGCCGCTTGACAATGCACGGCAATTCAACTTTTCTCTACGTGTTTCGAACTTTCAGTCGCGATTATACGTTTATTTTCGGACAAATCATTCGTTTACTGATATCACATACATCATTATTAAAAATTTGTAATTACATGATAATATTCTACTTACTTTCCCCTTTCGAATCCATTTTGAAAAATGTAAATAGGTTGAGTTTGGGCCGTACGGCGTCGTTTTCTAGAGCACACTGAAAATTTAGCTCACAGAGCGACGCGTCTGTCTCGAGCGAAGGGCACTTTTGAACTGCGACACAATAGCAGGTATAAAGGATCGTCCCCTCTGCCTCCTGGAACTCGACCCTCGGCCTATTACTACGTCTAACCCACCACTATAGAACCCCGAAATAAATACTTTATTTTTGCACTTTTCGCCGTGAATATTCGATTCCGTCTCACTGTGTGGCGTGAAGAAATTCAACCCCAAGCTTCTCCTGAAGGCAAATATGTGTCTACAAGGTAGAAAAGAGGACGTCCATATTGGGCATTCACATGTCAAGTCAGTCACTTTTAACATTAATTCTTTTGAATTGATTAGGCATTCCTTGAGGACACTACTCTGCTCCCGAATTGTTACCAGCCTCTGGGATTTAATTTCTTTCAACACTGTAGAACACGGAGCATTCATCAGTGTGTTGATGTACTTCTGTTCGCAACTGTCAAGAGCATACTGAGTGTTAACTGTACGCCCGAAGCTTTTAGATAATTTCGCATCATTTTCAAAATTGTGAGAATACAGCCATGTGAAGAATCCATCCACGAATTCTACGAGAGAACTATTTTTCTTTATTACCTGCTTAATTTTAGAATTAGTAGCTTCTAATCTATTGTTTGTTCTATTTAGCAGGTTTCCATGTACCATGCTATAGCAGGTCCATTCATTTCTTATTGGATGCCAGTTTTTCTGGAAGTAGTCAACTACTGACAGTGGTACAGATTCACAGAATGTTGCGTAAGTTTCCTGGTATTGTTCTTCTGAACCACTGTAGGCCAATTGTTGTAGAATTTGGAGAGATGAGTTCTTCTCCTCTTTTGAAATCCGCATGTGTTCTGTAGTAATTTGTCGCGAGAATGTTCGTAACGTGTGAAACAAGCAGATATAAACGGGGATGTTGACAAAAATTTCCTTCAAAACGTCCCTCTCCAACAGATCTTTATCGCCCATGAAACAATTTATTTTGGAACATGCCAGGTTATTCTCATCTTTGAAACATTGAAGAAACCATCTGAACGTTTGCCGATCTTCTTGCGCTAATAATGCGACTGCTACAATCTCGCCAAGGCAATTGCTGTCTTCCACTTGTAAAATCATTACGGTGAGGTCTGATTTCAGTAATTTGTACGTACCATCAATGAAAACGATTTCGGGCCACGCCGACATTGAATTTCTCATATCGCTTGTTGAGAAGTAAAGCGCTTTGAAATCGTTGTCCTGGTGTAAGATTTTAACACTGGCACCTGCAAATGATAGTATGGCTAATAAAATATGGTTTGAATGAATCATAAAATATGTTACTGTTTTCAAGTTCGATTTCTGCTTTCATTACCGAATATATAACTATAATTTAATTGGTTCTTTGATTTTTTAGAAATATTCTGTACACGGAGAAAAAATTATTTTTGATTAAGTATAAAATATTCTTGATTCGAGAATAGTTTTTCACTGTGTACCTAATTTTTGACGAAGGCAGATCGCTGAACTCATCATTACAAACGATGCAGCTCAAGAAATATTTGCCCTTAAATTACGAATAATATCTTGATTATATAAAAGGTAAACCTTGTTAGCATTGGAATCCAAAAACCAACACATGCCTGTTATAGAAAACAAAAAAAAAACGAGTAGTTCGACCAGAATCTCTAACATACCCTTTTTCTCCAAAAGTTGCACCGCCTTTTTGAGCGTGTTGTCATCTTCCTGTTTGAGACTGCTCTGTACGTTCATCAAATCTTTCAAAGTAACATGCTTATTACTTTCCAGGGCTAACTTTTCTTGAAGAAGTTTCCTATTGCACCCCAACGTTATAGCATCGACGACCATCTTATGATCTTCCGGACATAATTTCCGAATTTCTGGCAGCTTTTCTATCTGTTGAAACACGTCACAAAATTAATATACTGTTGCGTACTCCGTAAAATACACATGGATAATGCCTAAGTATTTCATCTAGAGCACTGCATTGTCAAAATGAAGATTGTGGTTCCTAACGACTGTGTACTCAAGGCTGAATCCTACCTTTACGTTCCGGTCCGTCCGACTCCGTACGACTCCGTGCGTATCATCAATTTAATCCACCTGTACGGCTATCCTCATTTTTTGACGAAAACCCACTTTACGAATCTCGAAAATGTCGTTTTTCGTTCAACGGCCGTAACTTTCCAACCAATAGATTCTCTGAGGCGATTCCAAGATGATGATAATCGATTGAAAAATGCCAAAGTTATTCTTCGCCATGGAGTAAAAAAAAATAATGTGCATGAAGAAATTCAACTAGGATTTTCGGCAGTTACATATTTTTTTATTCCTAGTGCTTTATAAAAAGCACTAGGCCAAAGGGGCAAAGCTCATTTTGAAAAGTTATGATTTTCCAAATATGACGAATTTTCATTGGAATTGTGAAGCATATTTAGACAAGGAAATAGGTGGGTACAGGGAGTATGAAATATTTATTCGAATATAAGACTATACACGATGAATGTATCATATACGAACACAAGAGTTTCGATATGATTCGGTTGGAAACACTCCATACATGAACGATCAACAATCCATTTAGATCATTTTCCTCAAATTCACATTTACTTCACGTTTATTAGATATAGTTGAATAATAAATTATGGGGGGTTCCATGGCATTTCACCTAATCGGTGAAGGTCACCGACGCCGATCTTGATGTCAATTTTTTTCTCAATTCGTCCATCGAAAAAAGTGAACACGTGTTTGGCCGTTTTTCGATTCAGCCACGTTTTCTATTTTTTTTAATTTTCCAATTTTTCATCCTCTTGTGTTCGTATGATACATTCATCGTGTATAGTTTTATATTTGAATAAATATTTCATACTGGCTGTACCCACCTATTTCCTTGTCTAAATATGCTTCACAATTTCAATGAAAATTCGTCATATTTGGAAAATCATAACTTTTCAAAATGAGCTTTGCCCCTTTGGCCTAGTGCTTTTTATAAAGCACTAGGAATAAAAAAATATGTAACTGCCGAAAATCCTAGTTGAATTTCTTCACATTATTTTTGTTTTACTTTATGGCGAAGAATAACTTTGGCATTTTTCAATCGATATCATCATCTTGGAATCGCCTCAGAGAATCTATTGGTTGGAAAGTTACGGCCGTTTGAACGAAAAACGACATTTTCGAGATTCGTAAAAGTGGGTATTCGTCAAAAAATGAGGATAGCCGTACAGGGGGACTAAATTTTTTTACAGCAAAATAAAAAAATCCGGGTTTCCTCAAATTCATTGAAGAACGACATACATTCTTCTGAATCGTTGGAATTCTTCGTCCCGACCTTGCTGGGTGATTTCAGATGGAACCGGCCTATACGTAGTATATATGGGGCATTCCATGCAAAATCGACCTGCCGGTGACCCTCGATCTCTCAAATCTGGTCCGTGATTTTTCGTGTCATTCTTTCGACACTAAATAGCAACGATAATTTTTTCCAGATTTTTTTAAATAAATTTGAGCGCGTGGTGAATTTCCAAAGTTTTTCTTTCAACACCTCGATGGCCGTAACCGAAAAATCTGGAAAAATTATCAAAAAGTCTGTGTCAAAAATGAAAATTTTTGGCTCATATAACATTATGTCCAGACTTTTCCTTCGACCCGATTCTTAGATTGTTCGATTGGAAAATTAAAAAAAATGTAAGTGCAGATCAATACACCGTGGACCGCTACTGGAATATTTTAAGCGATAGCCAAGGATTTTTGGAAATTTTTTCCCCCACGGAGACCACAAAAAGAAGCATGAACACTAATTGTGACGTAATAATAAAAATTGGGGGGAAAAGTTCCGATAAAAAATTTGAACGACCAAATTTTAGGGAGTGGTACTTGGCCGTCATCATAGCAATTGATAAAAATGTCACGTTAATATCTGACCTAATACTCTTTCACCTATCCACACCTGGCCCGCCAAGTACCACTACTTAAGTTTTTTCGTTCGATTTTTTGTTCGGAAGTTTTCCCCTCAATTTCTATTACATTACAAATTATTTGAAAAACCAATCGAGTGAGTGAGCGTAGCGAGCGAACGAGCACAACGCTAGTCGGTTAAATTTTATTGTTAATTATTGTACTTGGTAGTTGTATCTGATTCCAAACTTTTCATAGGAAGAATGTTTTGAGTGATGACTTTTGTTGATTACGTTTACTAAACAGCCCCTGGAGGGTTCTGTGGGCTCGACGTTTCGCTAGCGCCCCGCGAAGCAGTGACGCTTTCTCGGGCTGTATTCAACTACGCGCCTCGCATAGCAGTTCATGATTCTTCTTATGGTCTCCATGGGGGAAAAAAATTCCAAACATCCTTGGCTATCGCTTAAAATATTCCAGTAGCAGTCCACGGTGTATTGATCTCCACTTATATTTTTTCAAATTTTTCAATCGAAAAATCTAAAATTCAGGTCGAAGGAAAATTCTGGACATAATGTTATATGAGTCAAAAATTTCCATTTTTCACAGAGACTTTTTTAGAATTTTTCAGATTTTTCGGTTACGGCCATCGAGGTGTTGAAAAAAGAACTTTGAAAATTCACCACGCACTCAAATTTATTTCGAAAAGGCTGGAAAAAATTCTTGTTGCTATTGAGAGTCAGAAGAATTACACAAAAAATCACGACCAGATCTGAGAGGTCGAGGGTCACCGGCAGGTCGATTTGGTATGGAATGCCACATATATACATGGGGTGCATCAGACGGCGTCAGACGGACCGAAACGCAAAGGTGGGATTCATTCTTAAGCGGGTCGTATTACGTATACCACTTAGACCAGCCTTTTGAAGTAATGACGTCACGGAGTTGCTGATATTTTTTTCACGTATTTTCATCGAAAATTAACCTGGTAGAGCCTCAAGAGTTTGAGACTACATCTTCGTGGATTTTCTAAATGCGATTTTTTTAAATAATGAGGATATCGATAATCCCGTGCGCTTGATTGTTCGAGCTGGTCTTTTGGGTATGTTAAAAAACAACATCCCTGTGTAGTGAAAATTGTGGGAGAAGATATGATTTTGAGGTACGAAAATCAGAAAATAAACAGTTTAGATGTAAGATCTCAATTGTAGTAAAAATTGAGAAAGAAGATACGATTTGAGGGTTCGAAAATCCAAAAATAAACAGTTCATGATGTGAGATTTTCATTGCTGATTCTTTATGACGGAGTTCTAGCACTGAGCCGCTGCTCTCATTGAAAACCATTTTTTTTTTTTACCAATCAATTCGAAGTTGTGAATGTTTTTAAACTCAATGTACAGACCGTTTTGTAAAATCTGGAAAAATTCACGAAAATTCTATCGATGATGTAGAGCAACCTCCCACTTTCAAAAATGTGGGCAGAATTTCTCTTCTATTTTTATTAGTCATTTAATCTTTTTTTTCATCGAAACTCTTCACCAACGACTTCTAGTATTCCGCAGACGGAAGTCTGTGGTTGGCGGATGACTTTGGAGAATAACGAATGAAAAAAAAAGACTAATTCCTTCAGGACAAATAATTTTCAGAGAATCAGTCAGCTAAATTCCTAATTTTTCAATTTACATATTACATCCTGACATATCATCCGCCAACAATAAATTTCCATCCGCGGAATAATAGCTGTCGTTGATGATAAGTTTTTATGAAAAAAAAGATTAAATAATTAAGAAACATAGAAGAGACATTTACCCACATTTTTGAAAGTGGGAGGTTGCTCTACATCGTCAATAGATTTTTCGTGAATTTTTCCAGATTTTACAGAACGGTCTGTAGATTGAGTTTAAAAACATTCACAACTTCAAAAGGATTGGTAAAAAAAAAAAATGGTTTTCAAGGAGAGCAGCGGCTCAGTGCTAGAACTCCGTCATAAAGAATCAGCAATGAAAATCTCACATCATGAACTGTTTATTTTTGGATTTTCGAACCCTCAAATCGTATCTTCTTTCTCAATTTTTACTATACAGGGCTGTTGATTTTTTCGCATAATATCCAAGAGAGCAGCCCAAACAATCAAGCGCATGGGATTTTCGATATTCTCATTATTCGAAAAATCGCATTTTCAAAAACCACGAATATGTGGTCTCAAATTTTTGAGGCTCTACGAGGTTAATCTTTGATGAAAACAGTACTTGAAAAAAAAATCAGCAACTTCGTAATATCATCACTTCATAGGGCTGGTCTCAGTGGTATACGACCCCCTTAATAGTTATATCAGATCTGGCGAGCACTGATTCGTGATTGGAAGAGATCAACCATATCGATCTTCGATTGATTTATTGTTCATAAAGATCCTAAATTTATCATCAAAGTATGTACTGTGTACCAAATTTTAGTGCGTAGTCGTTAATTTGTTGTAACTAAAGAAATGAAATCCATGGAGTACCCTAACCACTACTCATGTACTATACATTTTGGCGTAAACGGTTCAACAAGTGAAAAATTATCAACTGGATTTTTTTAAGCTCTTCTGGTCAAAATCAAACCTTCGATCTTACAGCAATATTCGGCTCATATAGTCATTGCTATTATAACTAAGACAAAATTTTAGTATTCGAGATAATATTTCTCCTTTTCTATGCAAATACCTCTGCGTTCTCGTGGCCCTCGTGCCTCAGTTCCAGTGATCTAATTTCCAAGTACTTCTCATCCTTGGTCATATGTATCTTAATTTCCGCAGGGCAGTTGATCTTTCTTGTGCTAGAAATAAATTCAATACATACAATGTGTGATGCATAAATCAATTAAATTTCTATTTTTTATACATACTTTGCTCCACCAAATTTACATGCGTAGTGAATATACGAGTAGATTAAATTTTTCTGTGCAGTTGCGTTGGATGCTTTGTAGCGTTGACTAGTCCTTGTTGTGAACACTACCTTCTCTCTATCTTGGTAACTGATCAAAAATTGTCGAAGCTCCTCATAGCTACCAAATTGCTGACCCTCACACAGATTTTTGGACTCCATAACTGTAACATAACAAGTATTCATAATTTTTACATTCACTTGCATTCATGATTTCAAAGAAACGAATAAAGTAATCTTAGAACATCTATATAAGAGAGTCATTTTTCAAAGTAAAATTTTTTATTCGAAATCTCAAAATGAATGAATAATGTACGTGCACCATATTTGTCACGCAAAAGTCACGTTGGAAAACACCTCTGCGCGAATAGCCAGTTCGTTATTTTTAAGTATAGCTGCCTTGCCAATATTTGAACGGTATACTTTCACTTACCTGCAAAAAAAAAAAAAACTCCCTGACAACTCGCTGATTGTTTGTTTTCAACAGAATTACATCCTAGTAGCTACGTATGTGTCCAGGTACGCATATTCCCAGTTTTTGAAGTGCCGTCGTAAAATTCGGGCTCTTACGGTGAAGAAAAATCTTCAGAACGGAGATACCGTATCCAGTCGGAAATTTCTTCTTCCTAATGGCTTCTTCTCAAGTCGGAAATTTTTCTTCTTTTTTTTTACTAATGGCTTCGTCCCCACTAGTCGGAAATTTACGACCACGAAGTAATGGTAACCCCGGTGATTAGTGGCGCCACCGAATAGTCCCTAGGGACACAAGTGATTCGAAAGCGATTGGTCCATCCGTTCACTACTATGGGGAATAATGTGTGCTAGTTCTTGATTCAATTTGGCATCAGTGATTTTGTTAAAGAATTGTCAGATCACGGTTTCGGCTTGCTGCAAGTTTGGGCAGGTAGTCGCGTGAGATCTCCAAACATCGCATCAGTTGATGAAAGTTTTCCGACACACAGTGGTAAGTTTATTCTATTGTTCTTTTATTGTTTCTCGTTTATTGAAACTAGTATTATGAGTTGTACAATTAAGCGATCAAACGAACTTACCTGTTGTGAAGTTCGATCGTAATTATATGTAGAGTCTCGTTCGAAATGATTACTATGTAGTACCGCTACTTTACACACGTTGTCGCCACAATTTTCAGTCTAAAAAACAAAAAACTGACGTGCTTTCCCATGCATCTGTCACGTCTCTTCATATCGTTCAAAGTTCCTGTTTTTTTTTTTTTTTTTTTTTTTTTTTTTTTTTT
>JAFFZH010014188.1:19684-30092 GCA_018420115.1 Euura saliciscinereae
AATTGGTGAGAATTTGAAGGCAATGCTACGCTTCATAGACGACTTGAAAAAATCTCCATCGGATTCATCAGAAGAGCCGTTAAAAAGCGTTGATCCACCAAACACCTCTGCAAACTTGGGAAACATTGTTCGTAATGAAGAAGCCAAAGAGTCCACAGAAGATAGTGAAGAGACATGTGATTCTCTAGTAGAAATGAGGATGCCAATAGCTCGTAAGGGTAAAGGGTGCCCGAAAGGTGCGAGACTCAATGCAATAGGACTCCTCAAGAGAAGGAATTTTCCTCTTAAGTTCTCTACGAAGAAGAAGAGTGCTAAAGCACATGCGATTTTGGGTTGGCTATTTCCTGAGGAAGTCAAAGAGGCGGCTTACAGCTGCGAGTATCTCATAACCATAGACGACGTGAAATTAGTGACGCCAAATCTGCAGGACTCATTCAACGACGAAGCAGTTGTTACGATCGCGCTTTGCCCTATCGTACCTAAATTCATTTTTCATTTCTATTTTATTTTCGTTCAACGGACAAATAACGCAGTGCAGCCGCACTTGAGTGTAAACCTAAGCGTTATTTATCACGGTCCGTTAGAACGTAGTTTGTTTTACATTCTTTCAAATCTTATAAAGATTGTATTTCTTTTTGGTTATTTATTACACCTCTTTAACTGGCAAAAAGGCACGTACTCCCCGATTACTAGGCTAGGCTAGTGTTACAAACGGTCAGTACTTGGAACCATGGGATTCTGCTGACGCTGAACACCCATGTTTTACCTATACTCCACTCAGGTTAACTCCTTTTCAAAATTAACAATTATTACAAGAGTAAACCTCAAAATCCGCTAGAGATAAGACTTCCCCTGATTAATTACCTATTAAGGAATGCTTGACGAGTGAATGCTGTTTATCTCTAAGCCTAAATTTAATCATTATTAAATCATAAGTTCCAGTGAACCGACTATAGCTGTCGATGGGTGGAGTAATGAGCCGTAGCACGCGCGCGGACACACATAAGTTAGTCCTAACGCCTAACCAATTAGAGCGCAAGAAAAGGGCTGAATTGCAGTTTGTGCATGGCGCATTAATACACTAAGAGTCCAGCTCAGGAGTCACGCACTTGAAAATTCGTCTTTCATCCATCAAGTCACATAGTGTGCGGATCGTGAGAACCGGGATAAAAGCTAGAGTCACAAAGTTCGGAATAACCGCCCTTACAACCTTGTGTTAGCATAGGATCACGGCCCGAAGGAACTCTAATCTCGTCATCTAAATTCTTTTATCATTATAAAACACTGAAGTTCGGATTTTAATCAGTGTATAGATAATCAAGTCCTGCCCTTTCAAACGGAAGGTAGTTTTAAGTAATTATAAAGTCTTTCGTCTACCAAGTCTCATAGTGAGCAGTCGTGAGAACCGGGATAAAAACTAGAGTCACAAAGTTCGGAATAACCGCCCTTACAACACAAGTGTTAGCATAGGATCACGGCCCGAAGGAACTCTATCTCGATATCTAAATTCACATTTTCAGTTATATTAAAACACTGAAGTTCGGCTTGATCAGTGTATAGCTTAAGAATCAATTTTTCTTTTGCCCTTCCGAAAACGGAAGGTAGTTTTACCTCAACGTAATAATCACTACATTCAAATTTAGTATATTAATCTTTCATTTCATTTTCACACATAGAATCTGTGCTTCAACTAAACGCGTTAGAAATCCTTTTCGTGTTTAAATTCTTAATAAAGTGACGTGGTGACTGAACTCGGACTTAGACATTCCAACAGTGTATTAGTGGAACGTGCGTCTGCCAAGCTACACAGCAGCCCGCCGGTACGCAACATCAGCCATACACATACACCTCCACCTGTGGCTCATTCCTCCACTCGCCGAAAGCTAAGTCTCGACGCTCGTTACAATCTTTCATTTCCATTTCATTTATTTTATATAATAATCATTAGGCAATCAAAATCAATGCAAGATTGAACTAACATTGAGAGAATTAGAGAATTGGTATTAATCGTAACAGTACAGTGTGACCGTTAGTAACACAGTATCATTACATTATATTTCATTTTTTGTTTATAATCATTTCTGCTACTGCTAAGATTTGTGCAGCAGTAGCATATCTTTCTCTTGAATCGCTCAAGAATATATTTGAGCTTTTACCTAACTAAATTATTATTTTATTATTTGAAGATCACCTTTCCTTTAGATATAATTAGTTTCAGCCCCTCATTATTAATTTGCTTAAACAATACGGGCCTGCATAGGACGTTAAACAACCCGGATCCCATCGGGTGATTCAACTATTAAATTCCTGACAGAATCACTCATAAAAAAAAAGATTGTTCGTAAGAACAATTGTTCATTTGTAGCGAGTAGCATAACATCTAGTCATTTGAATATTTAATTATTTATTTGACTTGTACGCTCGAACTAGCCGCTCGTAACACAGTTGACATAAACATTGTCCAAACTTACTTCGAAGACGATGCTTTCACCTTGCTGCGCAAATCAGTGCTGGAGAAAAGAAGACTCGCCTCCTGGTCATGTGGGGCATGCTCCCAACCAATAGTTGACAATGACAAAACTGCGAAGTTTTGTATCATGTGCGAGAGTTGTCTGAAATGGAATCATTCTCACTGTGTTGGACTCTCGCGAAAACCAAGATCTTCTTGGTTTTGCAATGAATGCACGTCAGATTGACTTCCAACTCCAAAACTGAACTGTCATACAAGAAACCTTCTTTTGGAATACTCCTATACATCTGCGTTTTGATGAGATATATTTTGAATATTGTCGTTGACGTTGTTGCCTTATATTTAGTTATTGTAGTGCCACCGCCCCGTTATCTTTTAGGTATTTTAGCATATAAGCGTGTTGCCTGAAATTTGATAAGAAATACTATAAGTATGCTTTAAACTGTTTTGTAACCATTATACATTATATCTTATGTACGATTTAGTTAGTGTAGCGCCGCTGCACCGTTATCTCGTAGCATATGAGCTAGTCCGACCTGAAATTTTGTAAGCAATACTTTCAACTTTTTTTTAACGATGTTGTCTTCCGATAGGTTTAGTTGAGCGCCGCTGCGCCGTTATCTCGTAGCATATGAGTTAGTGTGACCTGAAATTTGTGAGCCATACTTTCAACTTTTTTTAACGATGTTGACTCCCGATAGCTTTAGTTGAGCGCCACTGCGCCGGTATCTTTTACATAGAATGTGATCATTAAGGACATTGGCAATAAAACAAAACTGTGAAATGTTAATTTTACCGGACTCACTTTATTCATACCAACTACTGATACATTACATAGGTACACATACAGCCACAATCAAGGGGTTACTTGAACATAGTATTAAACACACACACACATCATGTCGGACTCAACCTTTTGGCGCTATCGCTATGAGACCCTCTCACGTCTAAGTGCTGTTGGGCAAACATTAGTTGATTCCGAGGGGGTAGTATAATAAATCCAACTTGGTCATTCAAGTGAACAAATCTGATGAGCCAGTGCAACATGTACACAAAATATAAAACTATTGCAATATTCAAGAAGATAATTTATTACAAAATTATTCAATTCTCATGGTGTTCACAACAAGAACTCAGCAGTCAAATTTTGTTAATAACAACATTGAGTCTTATCAATGGAAAATACTGAATATTATAAATAGTGCTTGGGGTATAATAAGAAGGCTCCGGCTACGCTTTTGGAGGTAGGCGAAAGCCTGTCCACCCTACAGAGGCTGAGCGAGGCTCCGACTACCTTCTTGGGGGTGGGTGAACGCTATGGGTACTCTACGGAAGGAAACGAACGAAAAAAACAGCTGACGATACCTAAAATGTTAATTTCAATAATAGATCGCTTGAATATATTATATAAGAATCTGCTGTGCGATTGTAATGTGGAATGTGAAATTCTTTCAAAAATATCTTTATTATAACACATTAGTTGATCCACATAGATCTTCTACATTTCATTCATACATTTCAGTACAATTTTAATGTCATTTCGCAGTATGTAAGATATCTTCTACCAATACTGGTAGAAAGCAGCCTTATACAGGAATGAATGATTTCTGGCTTTGAATCTATCAATCGAAGGAAAATACATAATAATTGAATTGAACGAATTAGACTTTCGTGCTGCGTGAAAATTCAAAAGCATCCCACCTGACACCATGCACTAGAGAATCTACTCACTCAAAGATGGCAGCCCGGTCTTCAAATGGTAGTCAGTCGGCGGCCGATCCAATCCGCCATCCGAATTAATGTACAGCACCGTCCTAACGCCTGCAGGGGCCGTCAGAACCCTGGCAAAAAATTCTACAACTACGAATTTCCAGGGAACATTGAAACATTTACATATTTCTTCGTACAAAATTGTGAATATGCAGGTGTTCTATGGCGCGATAGACCTAGACGGCAGGAACTATGGCGCGATAGACCTGGACACCAGGAACTATGGCGCGATAGACCTGGACAGCAGGAACTATGGCGCGATAGACCTGGACACCAGGAACTATGGCGCGATAGACCTGGACAGCAGGAACTATGGCGCGATAGACCTGGACACCAGGAACTATGGCGCGATAGACCTGGACACCAGGAACTATGGCGCGATAGACCTGGACAGCAGGAACTATGGCGCGATCGACCTGGACACCAGGAACTATGGCGCGATAGACCTGGGCACCAGGCGCTAAAATGTAATGTTGAAATTGTGATGAAAATATGTAGAAGTTTTATATTGACCAGGGTGTCCTAATTTTGCATGAGTATGATGTATTAATCGATATATTAAAACAGATGGTACTACTATTCTCCATTGATCATTTTCGATATTATGTTGGAAAAGTATGTCATTGTGAAGTTTAAAGTGTACATCAGGTACGTTGTTCGATAAATTCTTTAACTTTTGAGATATCCACGAGTCAGTTTCTTGCAAATTTTTTATATTTTTGAAATCTTTAATCAAAGTTTTATCTAAAGTCATGTTGTAGATTAAATTGTGATTCTTATTACTACTATTTACCTTTGATATGTCCGAGTATGATTCTAAAGTTGATATTATAAGTTTTTCAGCTTCTGAGTCAGTTGTAAATTTACCTTCAGGATTTCTACTGAAAAAGTCAGCAACTATATGTATTGTCTTTTCCTTTACAATATACCACGTCATATGAATATTCTTGAAGTAATAAGCTCCAACGTATTAATCTTCCATTTTGAAATATGGTGTTTTTCAAAAAAGTCAAACTTTTGTGATCGGTAATAATTGTAAAAATTGCTCCAATTAAATACATTCTCAATTTCCATACTGCATAGATAACGGCAAGTAATTCTTTTTCAGTAGTAGTGTAATTTATTTCTGGATTGGTAAGACATCTACTAATCACTGCTATTAAATAATGGTCTCCCTCGTCATTAATTTGATACAAAATCCCTGAAATACCCTTATCACTCGCGTCAGTTTGTAAATAGAATGGTTTACCTGGTAGTATGTAATGCAAAACTACTTCTTTCGTAAAATTATCTTTCAAATCTTGATATGCTTTTGCTAATTTTTCTGTCCATTCAAACTGTACGTTATTCTTCAATAAATGTCTCAAAGGTTCCAAGAAATATGAATGTTTTATACTAAATTGACGATAAAAATTACATACACCCAAAAATCTCTGTAATTGTTCTTTATTCGTTGGTTCTGCAAAATTTTTAATAACATCTAACTTGTGTGGATCCGGTCTAATTCCATCAGGTGATAAGATAAATCCCAAAAACTTTACTGATTGTTGACAAAATTTAGATTTTCCAAGTTTTAAAGTGAAATTATGCTGGAGTAGTTTACTAAAAACCATGTCTAAATGTGCTATGTGTTCTTCAAAAGTAGGTGAAGTTATTAATAAATCATCAATGTAGCATGTTAAAAACTTGGAGTAATCATTTCCAATTGCTAAATTGAGAGCTCTTATAAATCCACTTCCTGATGTTTTAAGTCCAAATGGAACTCGACAAAAATGGTACAATTGTGATCCATGTAAAAATGCAGTATATGGCCTTGATTTTTCAGCTAGTGGTATTTGCCAATATCCATGAGTAAGATCTATAGTTGTCATAAACTTTGCACCGTGATGTTTTTGCAATAATTCAAAAATTAGTGGTGGTGATTCTTGATCTGATTCAATTACTTCATTTAAAAATCTTGCATCTAGACAAATTCTGATTTTATTTTCTGATTTCTTTATTATTCTCAAAGGATTACAATGTGGACTAATGGATCTTTCAATTATTCCCATTTCTAACATAGCTTTTATTTCCTCTTCTACCGGTTCTCGCAATGCCAAAGGAATTGGATAATATTTTCGAACAATTGGATTCGGTGATTTGACTCTTATTTCGTGTTGATATACTTGAGTACATCCGGGTTTATTAGAAAACAAAGCCTGATACTTTCTTAGAAGTGCACAAACAGTTTCAATCTGTGTTTTACTGAGCATCGTTAGACTTTGCACGATGTTTGGAAACTCTTCAAAAAAATTGTGGTCCTCCCCCTGTACTAAAAATTCTACATCTTTCTCGACATTTTTACTTCCTTCTTTTCCATCTACTTCTTCTACTCGACTTTCAAAATTATTATTTTCAATTGATCTTACTATACTAACATCATCTTTTTCAACAATTAAATCCTTTTCCAATAAATCAGCATTTACATATTCAATTTCAACATCATTAATATCAACAGTATTATATTCATCAATAACTAAATCAATTTCATTTTCAATAGGGTAGTCTAGCTGTCGTTCTTCTTGAATCGTCGCATCAACTCCACAATTTTCTTCAACAATTTCAACATTTTCATCAATTTTATCCCTTTCATCAATCTTTTCTAAATCTAAACCAATATTACCTATATTTATTATTTGAATCAAAGTTACTTCGTTATCAGTTGAGGAAACCAATTTATTTAAAGGTTCCAAATCAAACAACACCGTTGGTACACAGATATGAATACCATTTACCTCCACAATACGATCTCGATAGTTCAATACGACATTGTTTCTCAATAACCAGTCATTACCAAGTATTACGCGATTAGATAGTTGTGGAATCACAAGAAAAGAATATTCTATAACTTGATTAGCCAAATTCAATTGTAAGAAAACTTGTTTTTTCACATTAATAGTTTTTCGTCCAATAGCCGGAATTACGACTACTCTACTAACCGGAAGAATAGGCAAATTTGTTATTATCATCAACTGATCAAAAAATTCCTCGGATATACAAGTCACCTGACTACCTGTATCCAGAAGGGCATGTACTTCAAATCCAGAAATTGTTACTAATATATGTGGACATTTTGGCACAGTTAGCCTTGTATTTTTCTGATTATTTTCAAAATTACCAGTCACGTCATAAGATAGGTCCTTAACATAATCAAAAGGATCACGACACGTTATTGGACCTCGAGTCAACGCGCCGTTTATCAGTTTAAATTTTGTTGTTGATTAATGCTTCTACTATTGTTAATCATTGGTTGAGCGTTATTGTTATTATACGTTTGATTTTGTCCGTAATATGTAGGTGGTGGAAATCTTGTGTTAGGTAAACAAAAATTAACTGCTCGAGGTAATGTATTTTGAGAGTTCGCATAATAATTCGACATCCCGTTATATTGACTATTCTGTTGATAATTTGAACTTGCTTGTGTGTTATTCCTTTGAACTGTGTCGCTAACCTTGTACGTGTTGCTATGCGAGTTTCTTTGTTTTTCTCGTTCTCTTTCTTCATACGTTAAATCTAGTTGAGCTAATGCTGCTTCAACCACGTTATTATCAGATAAATCAATAGCAACTAGCATTTCTTTGACCCTAACAGGCATTTGTTGAATAATACTGTAATTTATCTCATAATCAGACAATTTCGGTTCGAAATATTGAGCTTCTTTCGTTTGTTTCAAAAAGTACGTTTGCAAATTATTTTCACTTGGTTTAAATCTACGCATAGACCAACGATTTTTTTCTCTGATTCTTATCGCTACAGAATAAAACTCCTTCAGAAAAGCAACTTTAAAATTTTCGTAACCGATAAATCTACTTCTTCTCCCGTCTAACCAAATTCCAGCTCTACCATCCAATGCACTGTGAACAACCAACAACCTTTGTTCTGCGGGTACATGCTTTACCGTAAAATATCGTTCTAAATCATTTATGAATTCTTTAGGATTCGTGTTATCTTCTCCAGAAAATTTAGGTACTTTAATCTCTATATGAAACGATTGCAAATGACTAATCAATCCTCCTACTAACCTTCCTTCAAGCTGATTTTGTTGATTTGGTTCTGCAGCTGACAATCTTTCAACCAATTCGCGCTGTCGATCATTTTCTGCTGTTAAACGTCGAATTTCTGCATTCAATTCATCTCGATTTTGTCTTTCTCGTTCTGCTTCAGCCAATTGATCTGCTAATCTTTGTCGTTCTAGTCTCAATCGATTCAGTTCATCATCTCCATTGCCTCCAGTCGCATTTTCCTCATGATCTGGCATCGTTACACCTTTAATTTGCCTTCCCTTTCGTGTTGATTTCGGTCTAGAAACAGGCGTTCTTTTCATTTAAATTATACAATATATAAACTAAAATTAAAATTGTAAATTAACATTCATTCATCACACACTCTCATTGGAATTCGAACCTAAAAACGTTGGGCGCCAATTGTAATATTTCTTTCCTTTTTCAAGATAAATATATAAATAGCTAGCCTAAAATGGTGAAAATAGGAAAGGGTACAAACAGAATTTGAATAAAATAAATATAATCGATTTAATTGAGGAAATCAATGATAAATTTGTGTATATTTTCCTTTTTTGTTTCGTTTGTGATATTTAAGTGTATAAAAATGTATATAATAGTTTAATCATCCAATTCATTCATCCTTCCATTCATCCATACCATATAAAAATGTAATCCGTGTATAAATTAATTTGAAAAATTGTATATAGTGTAAAATTCGATTCAATGTATAAATTAAAATTGTATATATTGTAGTGTCTTTCAATTTTCAATGCTCTCTCTTCAGTATGATTAATTAATCAATAGTCTTTAATATATGTTTAGGTTAACTTGATCATTGTTCTAATTATTCTCTGTACTTCACGTTTCATTATCAATTTCTTTTATAATTTCGTTTTCGTAGTGTTTTTGTTTCAATATTAAGAACTTATCTTTGTTTAAACTTCTTGAGGATTCTCAGCATCGATGTGGTTGTATCATCTTGTTCGGCTGTCTTAGAGATCCACGTTTTTCTTCCTTCCCTCTTGATTTTATATGATAATTACAACAATTGATGTTGTTTCAGGGATTCGTAGATGTATGTTTGTTGAAGTCTTTGTTCAAAATTGATATGTGATATTGAGTAGCGAATTTAATACGTTCTTATTGAAACTTTTGGTGTGAAATTAGAACAGAGAATAAAAACACGTCTGATTACTACGACGTCCTGGAGAGAAGAGGGCGATCGGAAACGATTGTCCTCGCCACGAACCGTGTACGAAGCCTCGACACCATACGAGTTTACCTCAATAGTCAAATTTATGTATTCGTCTTTGTTTTGATCTATAGCGGGCTATTTGAATCGTTACAATCAGTTGGCTGAAAATCTTCAACATGCAGAGTGCCGCTTTTCGACAACAGAAAGAAGTGTTGAAGTAAATCGCAAAAGCGAGCGATGCGATTCGTCGAAAGCATAAAATAATCAAGTTAGGTAGAGATACAGCTGAAAAAGCTATGAGTGAAGTTTTTAAACCTGTGGTAACCCCCCTTCAGACACTGGTGAATCGAACGATAAAACGTGAACCAGCTATCAAGACAGAAATCGAAGATCCACCTATGAAAGAGGAAAAAATTCCCATCAAAGAAGAACTTCCGCGAACAAACCAGGACAACGATTCGTTTGCAACAGCGTACGAAGACTCTTCCGAGGAGGAAGATGGATCAGCTGCTGCTGCTGAACACAGTTTTCAACCTTCGGGAGAATCCTCTATCGTAGAACTTCTTCCAAGTGATGACGACGATAATTTATCTCAACAATATCTCAGAATATTGGCAAAGGGTGGTAAAGATCTGGATATTTCTTATGGTGTTCGTAAGCTCAAAGGAAACGTTCTCAAGATTGGCGATTCGACAGTAACCTTTGACAAAGATGTAATTCGTGTTGGAGATACCGAATATCCTCAAACCTCCGGTTTGCTCGAATTACTGTTCAAGAAGACACCTAACAATACGATCGTAAGCCCTACTGATTTGGATAAATATCGTGAGATTGTTACCACGACAAACGCTCACCGAAAGTATTTTCAGCGCAATAAACCGGTTCGTAAAGATAATACCGATAAATACAAAAATATCATCGCTAAAATTT